>JACRUU010000017.1:3823185-3830685 GCA_030449085.1 Kryptopterus vitreolus
CTGAATGGTCCCCGGGCAGGTCTCTGGGGAAAAGCCATGTAATGCTGCACTGCTGAGAACAAGCAGTGCAGATATGTTAATATGACCTGCTGCGTTTCAGCAAAATCAATAAACATGGCCACCCAAAATGTCTAATTAGTGTGGGTGTAGAGGACAGGAAATGGAGCAGTGAGAACAACCCCTTCACCACCACCACCTCCTCCTCCTCCACCACCACCACCACCACCGCGTAGAACCCAAAACCTTCTTCACATCAAGATAAAATCGGGGGGAAAAATCGTCCTGCTGACGAATAAAGACCCCGAGCTTGAGTACACACAACCCATGACAGGCTTCGGCATTTCCCCCTTCCTTTATCTAACAGTGATGTCATGCGTTTATTTATTTTTAAGGCCTAGCAGCTTGGCACTGATTGACCAGCGCTCGTACGCTATGCTAAATTAGTTTGACGGCGGAAAGCAAAAAGAAGACGGGGGAAAATAGAAACGTTCACGTCCAGCATGTCGAAGTATGTCATGTCGTGGAGGAGATGTGGGAACGCCGTGCCGCTTACTTCTGCGGTTTAGGTTTCGGCAAAAAATGGCCCTTGCCATGAGGGGGCGCTCATGAGCAGGCGATTTCTGTGAAGGCCCAGTTTGTAATTGGTTTAGTATATCAGGAATAATTCAACTAAATGAGATTATGAAGAATTCCTTTTTTTGCACCACAGACGGCACAATTTGTTTGCCTTTAATGTGTGGTGGATGCATTTTATTTATTTATTTATTTGAATAAAGATGTCATTTTTTATTACATTTTATTTTTATTTTTTAATATCTTTTTTAATTGCATTTTTTTTAATGTATGCAATATTTTCTATTCACTATTTATGCTGGATGGTCGTAAAAAGCGTTTCACTGCTTGTCGTACTACGTATGTATGTATGTATGTATATATGTATATATGTATGTATGTATGTATGTATGTATGTATGTATGTATGTATGTATGTATGTATGTATGTATGCATGTATGTATGTGTATGTAACAAATAAAATTTTATATAAATTTGAATTCGATAAAATAAAATAATATATAATGTCTCCTCACTGGATCTTTTACTCTGCGCGAAGAAATGTAATGTATTATGTGTTAGAGGCCGGAGCAGCCCAGATTAAGAAGGTTGAGGATGGAGGTAAGTCATGTGACCGAGGCAAGAGCATCTGGACAGACAAAAATACGGTAATTTTCCAAATTAAAACAGATAAATCAGATAATTACTGTATTGCACCGTATTTTATGTTTTTGTTCCTTTGCAAGTTATTATTGCTGGTTGGGTACCCCCTTCATTGCCCCCTCTGTGTACCACCTCATTGCCCCATCGGTGTGCCCCCTCATTTCCCCCTCGGTGTACCCCCTCATTGCCTCCTTGGTGCGCCCCCTCAATATGCCCCTCATTGCCCCTTCGGTGTACACCCCTCATTGCCCTATCGGTGTGCCCCCTCATTGCCCCTTTGTTGTACCCCCTCATTACCCCCTCATTGCCCCCTCGGTGTACCTCCTCATTGCCCCATCAGTGTACCCCCTCATTGCCCCATCAGTGTACCACCTCATTGCCCCCTTGGTGTACCCCCTCATTGCCCCTTCGGTGTACCCCCTCATTGCCCCCTCAGTGTGCCCCCTCATTGCCCCATCGGTGTGCCCCCTTCATTGCCCCCTCTGTGTACCCCCTCATTGCCTCCTCGGTGCGCCCCCTCAGTATGCCCCTCATTGCCCCTTCGGTGTACACCCCTCATTGCCCTATTGGTGTGCCCCCTCATTGCCCCTTTGTTGTACCCCCTCATTACCCCCTCATTGCCCCCTTGGTGTACCTCCTCATTGCCCCTTCGGTGTACCCCCTCATTGCCCCCTCGGTGTACCCCCTCATTGCCCCATCAGTGTACCCCCTCATTGCCCCATCAGTGTACCACCTCATTGCCCCCTTGGTGTACCCCCTCATTGCCCCTTCGGTGTACCCCCTCATTGCCCCCTCGGTGTGCCCCCTCATTGCCCCATCGGTGTGCCCCCTTCATTGCCCCCTCTGTGTACCCCCTCATTGTCCCCTTGGTGTACCCCCTCATTGCGTCTTTGCTGTACCCCCTCATTGCCCCCTCGATGTGCCCCTTCATTGCCCCTTCGGTGTACCCCCTCATTGGCCCCTCAGTGTACTGAAATTACAATCAGACATGATTTCATTGTGAATTGATCATCACCTTGCTGACCAATCAGATTTAAGTTTGAAGCTACAGTTCGGGAATGCTGCACAAAATGTAATGTAAAAAAAAAAAAAAGAAAAAAAAAAAGATCTACTACCGAGTCCCTTAAAAATAGACTAAAAAGAACGTCAGATAAAGTTTCCAAGAAGAATAACAATACTACCTTTAATCGGTTCCCGTTCAGAGATGACAGGCTCCCACAGCGCTACAGCAATAGACCTCCAAAAAACACTGCTGTGATTATACTCTAGTTGGAACTACAACTCCTGAGCTCCGAAAACAGATTAAAAGCCCTGGGAGAACACGACCTGCTGTGCAGACATCCTCAACCAAAGCAGAGTTCTTTTGGACTCGCTAACAAAAATGAAGGGGGTGGATAAGCTACGGAATCTAGCACAAAGTCGCATTCGGAATGGGAGCCTGAAAAAGGTCTTTGTTTCGGACCCGCTGTAGGTCGTTAGGGAGGCGATGATGGGAACCTTGGCTTACTAGAAAAACATGGTTTTGGATGGGAAACAAAAGAAGGTGTGAAATCCTGATAACCTCCCGATAACCCGGTCATGTCTACAAGTGATGCCGCGAAATCCGGCTGGACGTCGATCAAGTGCACCAATCCAGCATTAAGGCCGATGTCCCCGGGGTTTCACATCCCATCATGCTTCCCTCTGACGCTCGTGAGCCCTTAGAGGCACTGTGAATTTGAGGAAAACAAGAAAGATGGCTGTTTTATGCCTTCGTCCAGAGCAACTTACAACTGAGAATTAAGGGGCTTGGTCAAGGGCCCACTAGTGGCAGGTTGGGATTTGAACCGGCAACCTTCTGGTCCAGAGCCCAATGCTTTAACCAGTGAGCTACCACAGCACTGTGAAACTTGCATATATTTGCATTAATTGCATTAATTTGCATATGCTTTGCATATTCGTTAGGAAGCTGGGATCAGAGATAAGGGTCTACCAATGAAGGGCCTCTATCAAACAAGATAGAGTTCCATTACACAACACAACATAGAGTTTCATCACACAACACAGAGTTCCATCACACAACACAACATAGTTACATCACACATCATAGAGCTACATCACACAACACAACATAGAGTTTCATCACACAACATAGAGTACATACATTAGAACCAACACACAACACAACATAGTTACACAACACAAAGAGCTACATCAAACAACACAAAATAGTTCCATCACACAACACAACATAGACTTACACAACACAACATAGAGCTACATCACACAACACAACATAGAGTTACATCACACAACACAACATAGAGTTACATCACACAAGTTAGAGTTACATCACACAACTTAACATAGAGTTCCATCACACAACACAACATAGAGTTCTATCACACAACACAACATAGAGTTAGATCACACAACACAACATAGACTTACACAACACAACATAGAGTTACATCACACAACACAACATAGAGTTACATCACACAACATAGAGTTCCATCACACAACACAACATAGAGCTTCACATCACACCACTAGTTACACAACACAATATAGAGATACATCACACAACACAACATAGAGTTCACATCACACACACATAGAGTACATCACACAGTTCCATCACACAACACAACATAGAGTTACATCACACAACACAGCATAGAGTTCCATCACAAAACACAACATAGACTTACATCACACAACACAACATAGAGTTACATCACACAACACAACATAGAGTTCCATCACACAACATAGAGCTATAGTAGACCATCACACAACACAACATAGAGTTACATCACAACAACACAACATAGAGTTCCATCCACACACACACAAACATAGAGAAACATCCGTTCCATCACACAACACAGATATAGTTCCATCACACAACACAACATAGAGTTCCATCACCAACACAACATAGACTTACATCACACATAGTTACAACAACAACAAACCTAGTTACATCCCCATACAGAGCTACATCAAACAACACAAAATAGAGTTCCATCACACAACACAACATAGAGTTACATCACACAACACAACATAGAGTTACATCACACAACATAGTTACATCACACAACACAACATAGTTCCATCACACAACATAGTTACATCACACAACACAACATAGAGTTCCATCACACAACACAACATAGACTTACATCACACAACACAAGATAGAGTTACATCACACAACATAGAGCTACATCACACAACACAACATAGAGTAACATCACACAACATAGAGTTCCATCACACAACACAGCATAGACTTACACAACACAACATCAACACATAGAGCTACATCACACAACACACAACAACACAACATAGAGTTCCATCACACAACATAGATACATCACACACACAACATAGAGTTACATCACACAACACAAGAGTTACATCACACAATACAGTTACATCACACAACAAAGAGCTACATCAAACAACACAAAATAGAGTTCCATCACACAACACAACATAGAGTTACATCACACAACACAACATAGAGTTACATCACACAACACAACATAGTTACATCACACAATACAGAGCTACATCAAACAACACAAAATAGAGTTCCATCACACAACACAACATAGAGTTACATCACACAACACAACCTAGAGTTAAATTACACAACAATGCATGAAAATGTGAATATAATACGGGCGATGCTGAAGTCATTTTATCCATTCTATCATTATAACAATCTTCCAACCAATCAGAAGCAAGATATTATTTTGTTTATATTTAGAATCTTACACGGATTCACCACAAAACTGCCTGGTGTTCAGAAGCTCTGTGGAGATTTACGACATTTCTGACCCTGTTTACTGATGCCAATCAGCGTCGTCCAGCAGTCGAGGCTGCCTCTTGCTCTGGTCTTGCTTTAGCGCTGGGATTAGCCCTGTAATTACACTTGCCTCCGATTACAGACCCCTGCCTTGCCAACATTTCGGAATGACGTCGCCGCTCGCATACCGCCGATGGATTTTATCCGTTCCATCGCCTCGCCAGCCCCGTCTTTTCTTTCATTTTAAATGGAGCATTCGCGTCCGCCATTTCCACTTGTTCTGGGAACGGCCGCGGCGTTATTAGAGCAGGCCGCGCTGCGGACCACCCAGACGACCAGCGGCCTCGTAGATATTTAGCCAGCTAATTGCGCAAGGCAGAGGAAAGCTTTGATAAGTGAGGAGAGGCTGCCTCCTGGGATCAGGGGCCACTTTCATGGTGTGATGGGGTTAGTCTGATAACTGCATGAAAGCCGCACGAGATGTTTCTCGCCGTTGGCAGGCAAACCCGTTCACGGCCGCGCTAAGTGGCCGAACATCATGGGGCTAGTTAGTTAGCATAAACATGCCACTTAGCCTAACTACCTCGGGGAGCCACAGGGCTGTTTGAGGAAGACACAATGGAGCAGAGTTCCATAAACAATGCTGTTAATGACCTGATGACTTTATGGGAGCGGGATTTTTTGTGTGTGTGTGTCTATGGGGGAGTTTTAGCTAGTCGTCGCTAGGAGCACAACGCTCCTGTACATTGGGACTGCCATGCTAGCTCAAGGAGACAAATGATGCCTCGAAACGTCTCTGGAATAATGGTAGGGATGCTGGTTGGAATAATTCGTAATAATAGACATTGACGTGGATTCTAGGGTGTCGCTTGGTGTTTTTCTCGGTTACTAACGCGCTAATGTGTTGCTAGATAGTTTCCAAGCTATTGGGTGGTGTTGCTTGGGCAGATTGGGTTTCTTGGCTGGTTGACAGGTCATTACTTCAGTGCTGTTTACGTTGGGCTAAATTGTTGCTATGGTATTGCAGGCGGGTCCGAAGTTGGCGCTTGGATTTAGCTAAGGTCATTAGCTTTAGGGTTTAGCTCAGCGGTTTAAGGCGCTTGGCTGCTGATTGGAAGGTTGGGGGTTCGGGGGTTCCGGTATCGCCAACGACTTAGGTCCTTGAGCAAGGGCCTTAATGCTCTGCCGTATCATGGCTGACCCTGCGCCCTCACCCCTGCTTCCAAACAGGCTGGGATATGCAAAGAAACACTTTCACTGTGCTCTAATGTTCATTCATTCATTCATTCATTCATTCATTCATTCATCTTCTACCACTTTATCCCTTTATCCCTCGGGTCACGGGGAGTCTGTCTATCTCAGGCGTCTATGGGCATTAAGGCAGGATACACCCTGGATGGAATGCCAACCCATCGCAGGGCACACACACACACACATTCATTCATACACTAGGGACAATTTTTCCAAGGTGCCAATCAATCTACCATGCATGTTTTTTGACCGGGAGGAAACCGGAGAACCCGGAGAAAAACCCCCTGAGGCACGGGGAGAACATGCACAAACTCCACACACACATGGCCGAGACAGGAATCAAACCCGGACCCTGGCGGTGTGAGGCGAACGTGCTAACCGCTAAACCACCGTGCCCCTTGTGCTCTAAAGTATATGTGACAAATAAAGGCTATGCTATATTGCTAAGTTGCTCCATGCTGGTTGCTAGGATACTCCAGGCGCTTTTGCCATAATAACCACGATGAACAATAAATCACTCAAACAGATTAGCGCTCCAATTATCACTCAGCGAAATTTGGCCCCGGAGTACCGGCGGGGTGACAAGGGCCGGCAGAGCACCGGGTTCAGGGTTTGAGCGAGGACGCAGGAGCAGCGCAGCATGTCCTCGCGCAGCTCTGACACTGATATACCCACTCGGGGTGAAGACGGGGTGAAAGGGAACTTTAGCTCACCTCTCTCCGTGCCACTAGCCATTGTGTTAGGCTTCACTTCCACTTATTTGTCACGCTTTTTCCCCGCCATGGGCTGCCAGCCAGCCATACAGGAAATCCACATCACAAATACTGCATTTATTTAAAGAACGCAGAGAAAAAAAAAAAAAAAAAACAAAAAAAAAAAACACACGTGCATGAACAGGGGGGGGGTGAAATGCGAGTGTATTACATCCGTATTGGTGTGGTTCGTATCGACCATTACACAAAGCCACTCAAGACCCCATATATATATATATATATATATATATATATATATATATATATATATGGGGCTGTCAGGTCAGAGTGTAATGTTATTAACGCATTATAACGCAGTGTGCATTACTATGCGAGTGATCTGCTCCTTCACTCTGCATTGTGTTGTGCGAATGAACGAAAGCCATACATAAACAATAACAAATAAATAAGCAAACGTTCAGTGCATCCACTTACACTTCCTGAATTTCCCCCGAATTACGCCCCCTAGCTGCGCAT
>JACRUU010000017.1:3833185-3843185 GCA_030449085.1 Kryptopterus vitreolus
AATAAGAATGGAGTACAAATAAAATGGCAATTTTAAAGTGACCTGTGTCAAATGTGCAAATATGTGCATATATATATATATATATATATATATATATATATATATATATATATATATATATATATATATATATATATATAGAATATATATATATATATATATATAAATATATTCTGTGCTTCATTTTATACCATTATGCTTTGTTTCTTGCAAGAGAAACACCCTCCTCGAGAGAAAATATTTAATGCTTAATTGTTTGTTGGTTTTTTATATCGTCACTCTCTCAGAGATCACTATGACTGCTTATTCATTGCAGGGTTATAAAGGGATTATAAACACTAATAATCCGTAAAGAATCACAGAAATGATCCTCTCAGGCCTTTCAAAGAGTTTCTGCAAGCACATAGTATACTGATAAAAGTGGTAGTAATATAATAATAATAATAATAGAATAATAATAATAATAATAATAATAATAACAATAACAATAATAACAATAATAATAACCTAATAACGATATAATAATAATAATAATAAAATAATAATAACAACGTTTAAATTGGTATAACTCTAGCATTTCTTATATTTATATATATATATATATATATATATATATATATATATATATATATATATTATATATTGTATATTTTAAATACAATAAAAACCATGTTTTTTTTATATCCTATATATAAAATAAACCAGACCTTATAACATTTTCCTTGATGAATATAACAATTAGTATTTGATCTCTCAAATATATCCTTATTATCCACAAACGTATTTGACATAATAAATGTTATTCATTCATTTGATTGAATGTTGATTTATTTACTGTCACGTTATTCGAACGAAATGTCGCCGTTCTTGTCGTTTCCACCGATTTATTTGTGGTTGTGTATTGTCAGGGGCAGCAGGGGGCGCACTTGAACACGGAGCTGGGGTCTAACCTGAGGCAGTTTCAGTCTACAGGACCTGTTCGGTGATTTCTGGGCTTATTTGGAGAGGATTTAGAAATCTTACTGTGTAAATATAAATCAGGTCATGTTTAGGAAAATCGCAAGCGAGTCATTAATGGAGGAATATGACGATCTACATGTGCTTTGTGTAATTATTTACAGTTCAAATGTTCCCTGAGGAGAGGCACGGTGGTTTAGTGGTTAAGCACGTTCGCCTCACACCTCCAGGGTCCGGGTTCGATTCCCGTCTCGGTCATGTGTGTGTGGAGTTTGTGCATGTTCTCCCCGTGCCTCAGGGGGTTTTTCTCCGGGTTTCTCCGGTTTTCCTCCCCCGGTCCAAAAAAAACATGCACGGTAGGTTGATTTGCACCTTGGAAAATTGTCCCTAGTGTGTGTGTGTGTGTGTGTGTGTGTGTGTGTGTGTGTGTGTGTGTGTGTGTGTGTGTGTGTGTGTGTGTGTGTGTGTGTGTGTGTGTGTGTGTGTGTGTGTGTGTCCTGCGAAAAATGAAAAACCAAAGAATGGGCAGATTATTTCTATGAGAGAAACAGAGGGGGGGTTAATGAATAAAGAAATAAAGAGTAAACAGAGGCAAGGAGAGAATGAAATAAACAAAAGAGAGAAAGAAGAGAAGAGAAGAATGGGAAGAATATTAACAGAAAGAGAGAGAGGGAGAGAAATGAAGATTGTAAATGTATAAAAAGCACATACAGTATCATGCTTTAACAGACATACAGTCAGAATGATAGACAGGCAGACAGACAGATAGTTAGATAGACAGACAGAGTGGTAGACAGACAGCGTGATAGACAGACTGATAGACAGAGAGAGAGACAGAATGATAGACAGACAGACAGAGATACACACAGACAGGAAAACAGACAGACATACAGATAGATAGATAGATAGATAGATAGATAGATAGATAGATAGATAGATAGATAGATAGATAGATAGATAGATAGATAGATAGATAGATAGACATCTAGCTAGACAGCGTGAAGGACAGACAGAATGATAGACAGACAGAATGATCGACAGTGTGAAGGACAGACAGAATGATAGACAGAAAGACAGACAGACAGATGATAGAAAGACAGACAGACATGAAGACAACAGAATGACAGATAGATAGATAAACAGACAGACAGACAGACAGATGGAATGATAGACAGATAGATAAACAGAGTGATAGACAGACAGATGGAATGATAGACAGATAGATAAACAGAGTGATAGACAGGCAGACAGATGGAGTGATAGACAGATAGATAAACAGTGTGATCGACAGAGTGAAGGACAGACGGAATGATAGTCAGATAGAGACACACAGACAGACAGATGGAATGATAGACAGATAGATAAACAGAGTGATAGACAGACAGACAGATGGAGTGATAGACAGATAGATAAACAGAGTGATCGACAGAGTGAAGACAGACAGACAGAAGAGACAATGATAGTCAGATAGAGACACACAGACAGATAGATAGATAGACAGACAGGGAATGACAGACAGATAGATGGAATGATAGACAGACAGGCAGACAGAATGACAGACAGACAGACGAAATGATAGTCAGATAGAGACAGACAGACAGACGGAATGATATACACATAGAGACAGACAGAATGACAGACAGACAGACAGAAGGAATGATAGTCAGATAGAGACAGACAGACAGACGGAATGATATACACATAGAGACAGACAGAATGACAGACAGACAGACAGACGGAATGATATACCCATAGAGACAGACAGAATGACAGACAGACAGACAGACAGACAGACAGAATGATAGATTGTCACTGTGATTTACGACACCACTGATGCATTGATTGTTTTCCAGTGAAACACATGCGTGTTGTTGTTGTTGTTGTTATTGTTGTTATGGCTGAGTTGTTATTGTTGTTATGGAGTTGTCAGGTAATTTCGTGTCATATATTATATTATATTATCGTATATGATGGTGCTGCTATTACGCCCTCGGCACAGACAGGAGTTTATCCTGCTCTTCACACACACACACACACACACACACACACACACACACACACACACACACACACACACACACACACACACACACACACACACACACACACACACAGAGCTGATGGTTATCTCCTCTCCCATAAATCATGCCGTCTTGTGCGGCACCTCTGGGTGGGAGCGTTTTTTTTCAGGGCCTCCCTCTGTATCTATCCAAACAGTCTGATACAGGAGTTGTCTGGAGGAGTCTCAGTTCCGCCTCACTGGTGATGAGATCGGATCCCGGAGGGGGGGGGTGAATGTGAGCCACACGCGAGGAAAACTCCGAGCGAAACTCTGACGCTGACGCAGAGTCATTTCTTTTTTCTTTTCTTTTCTGTAAACGGTGTGCATGCGACGAGAAAGGTGTTTAGAAATGCAAACAGCCTTGTAGGCGGTTCAGTGCCTCCAGGCGCTGTCTCAATGTGACCGAGAGGCTCCTCGCAGTCTTGGCCTCGATCCTAACCTGGATCTCACGCTTTGTTTTGATGTTATTATTAAATCAGCGAGAGGCTGCACGGTTTCTGAAGAAATCGCGCTTTCAAATCCAGTAATCGTCCGTCATTCCGGGGACATTCCGGGGACATTCCGGGACATTCCGGGGACATTCCGGGGACATTTTTATAAATCACGATCAGTGCAGGTTCATGTAATTACACACAGATTTTCTGCCCAATTTCATCCTAATTCCTATAATCCTGTAAATAAACCACTGCTTTCCAAAGTCTTTTGGGGTAAAAAAATATAATAAATAATAATAAATATTATAAATATGGAACGAGTGTATAATGTTTACTTTTCAACGTTATCTGACGTCTGCCTGAGATTACTACACACAAGATCTTTATTGTACTACATGATGGGGACGAAATGTGGAACGAGGACGTGCGATATTAATCAATCTAACATGATGCTTTAAGACAAATGTTTTAAGGGGGGGGTGAGAGAGAAAGAGAGAGAGAGAGAGAGAGAGAGAGAGGTTGTGTGTGTGTGGTGTGTGTGTGTGTGTGTGTGTGTGTGTGTGTGTGTGTGTGTGTGTGTGTGTGTGTGTGTGTGTAAAAATGGACAAACTGTTTATAAAGAGAGAAACGGATGGTAGGAAAGACCTAGTCTATCGATCGAAACACAGAAGGATAGAGAGAGAGAGAGAGAGAGAGAGAAAGAAAGAAAGAAAGAAAGAAGGAGAATGAATAAATGAAAGAATGGACAAACAACAAACAAACAAAAAAAGAGAGAAAGAAATAAGAAAGAAACAAACATACAAACAAACAAAAGAGAGAAAAAGAAAGTAAGAAGGAGGATGAATAAATGAAAGAATGGACAAAGAACAAATAAACAAAAAAGAAGCAGACAAATAAAAAAGAGAGAAAGAAAGAAGAAACAAACAAATATACAAACAAAAGAGAAAAAGAAAGAAAGAGGATCAATAAATTAAAGAATGGACAAACAAACAAAAAAGAAACAAACAAACAAACAAAAAAGAGAGAAACAAAGAAGAAACAAACATACAAACAAAATAAAGAGAAAAAAGAAAGAAAGAAAGAAAGAAAGAAAGAGAGGAAGAATGAAAGAATAGACAAACAATCAAACAAAAAAGAAAGAAAGAAAGAAAGGAAGAAAGAAAGGTTGAATAAATGAATGTATAAACAACAAACCAACAAGCTAAAATGAGCGACAGAATGAAAGAAAGGATAAACAACAAGCAAACAAAAGAAAAGAAACCAACTGAAAAAAGAAAGAAAGAATGTTTACATTTTATTCACATATTCAATAGTGCACAGTATGAAATCTGATTAGAAAGCACTCGGCACGCTTTATTGAAATACAAATACGTCCTGTGGTTATGGAAATAAACAAGCAAACAAATAAATAAACATGGACTGGATGTTGACACTTATAGCCAGGTATCAGTCTGCCCTGAAATGGCACTGTGTGTGTGAATATACAATATGTGTGTGAACCCGCTTTCTTCATTTCTATCTTACTTTCTTTCTTTTTCTCTTTTGTTTGTATGTTTGTTTGTTTTTTCTTTCTTTCTCTCTTTTTTGTTTGTCTGTTTCTTTTTTTTGTTTATTTGTTTTTTTTGTCCATTCTTTCAATTATTCATCCTCTTTCTTACTTTCTTTCTTTTTCTCTCTTTTGTTTGTATGTTTGTTTGTTTGTTTGTTTGTTCCTTCTATATTTCTCCCTTTTTTTGTTTGTTGTTTGTCCATTCTTTAGTTTATTCACCCTCATTATTTCATTTATTCATCCTCTTTCTTTCTTTCTTTCTTTCTTTCTTTCTTTTTTTCTTTTGTTTGTATGTTTGTTTGTTTCTTCTTTCTTTCTCTCTTTTTTGTTTGTCTGTTTCTTTGTTTGTTTATTTATTTATTTTGTCCATTCTTTCAATTATTCATCCTCTTTCTTACTTTCTTTCTTTTTCTCTCTTTTGTTTGTATGTTTGTTTGTTTGTTCCTTCTATATTTCTCTCTTTTTTGTTTGTTGTTTGTCCATTCTTTCATTTATTCACCCCCATTATTTCATTTATTCGTCCTCTTTCTTTCTTTCTTTCTTTCTAAATAAACTATTGATAGACTAGGTCTTTCCTACCATCCCTTTCTCTCTTTATAAACAGTTTACACACACACACACAGACACACACACACACACACACCCACACACACACACCCCCCCACTAAAACATTTGTCTTAAATCATGTTAGATTGATTAATATCGCACGTCCTCATTCCACATTTCGTCCCCAACATGTAGTACAATAAACACCAATAAAGATCTTGTGTGTAAAAATCTCAGGCTGGCTGAATGAACATGATATATAATATAATTGGGTGTATGTTATATATAAATATAAATATAAATATAAATAGTACACATATGATAAATTGAAATGCCGAGCACAGCGACGGTAAAACTTGCAGAACAGCAGGAGCAGCCGACCCCGAATTCCTTCCGCTCATGCTGTATAAAATGCCTCGGCGTTGTGGATCATCCCGGCTTGTCCAAATAAGCCTGAAACACGACGTGCACCAGCCGGAACACTGCTACCCTGCTATTGGCTCTGCCTTCCGAATACATAAATAGGTTTGGCCTCTCAGGAGTGCGTGGCGGATGTCACATCCAATCGGACCACCCGGGAAAACGTGAACCCGGAGCGGGACATAATGTACCAGAAGGTACCTATTGGTCCTGTTGGTCATGCTCCTGGCACCGTGACTCACTTCCCTGGAACACAATGGAAAGCCAGGCACCATAAACCAGGCAGCGTCCTCCTTCCTCGTACTCCGTCCCGACTCGGTGCCTTATTAAACCCGGGTTGTTTTGCTCCGAGTCTGGAGACGAATCCGATCCGGATCGGAAGATTCCGACCCAAACTATGTATCAAAACAGATTCTTTTACATTCTTTCGGGGGGGTATCGGGTATCGTTACACAACAGGGCGGAAAGCAAGTGTCAGCGCAGGGCCGTATATCAAACTTTTCACCTGTAACTGTCGGGAAACCAAAGCCGACTTTTTTTCCCCGCAAGGCCGCCTTCCAGAAACGATGACTAGCACTGATTCAAATTCCGCTAATTAACCATCCTGCCTTTCTGCCTTTCCTTTTGTTGTTGTTGTTTTGTTTTTGTTTTGTTTTTTTTTCCCGCTCGCTGTAATTCGAGGCCGTTTTGCGACTCGTGCTTGTACGTGCACGTTCCCCCAGCGCTTATAAACAAGGTGTCAACATTTCGGGTTGGTGCGAAAGCCCTTATTTTGGTTGTGTCTGGGTCACTGTTACATAACCTCTGCAGGAGCCGGAGGATTAACCGTTTAGGTGCCGAGAGAAGGCGGAGGGAAAGGCTTGAAAACTGACAGGAAGATGGTTACAAAATATAATACACACACACACACACACACACACACACACACACACACACAGATGGTGTAACACATGAAGCCCTTGTGTAAATTCTGAGTTAACTATAACCAGTGTAACAAACAAACGGTGTTAGCAAAACAGCTAGCATTACAGAGCTAGCTGTAAACCTGAAAATGATAACTAGCACGCTAATAGCTTTGTCGATACGACGTAGCACAACAACTAGCATTAGTGAATCCTCAACTAAACCTACAAATAAATAACTAGCATGCTAACAGCGTTCTCAAAACAAACTAGCAAAACAGCTAGCATTAGAGAATCCTTATCTAAACCTACAAACACACAACTAGTATGCTAATAACTTTGTCGACGCAAACTAGCAAAACAGATAGCATTAGAGAATCCTTATCTAAACCTGCAGACAAATAGCTAACATCCTAATAGCGTTCTCAAAACAAACTAGCAAAACAGCTAGCGTTAGAAAATCCTCAACTAAACGTACAAATAAATAACTAGAATGCTAACAGCGTTCTCAAAACAAACTAGCAAAACAGCTAGCGTTAGAGAATCCTTATCTAAACCTACAAACAAACAACTAGCATGCTAATAACTTTGTAGACGCAAACTAGCAAAACAGATAGCATTAGAGAATCCTTATCTAAACCGGCAAACAAATAACTAGCATGCTAATAGCGTTCTCAAAACAAACTAGCAAAACAGATAGCGTTAGAGAATTCTGATCTAAACCGGCAAACAAATGGCTAGCATGCTAATAGCTTTCTCAAAACAAACTAGCAAAACAGCTAGCATTAGAGAATCCTCAGCTAAACCTGCAAACAAATAGCTAGCATGCTAACAGCGTTCTCAAAACAAACTAGAAAAACAATTAGCATTTGTGAATACTCAGCTAAACCTACAAACAAATAACTACATGCTAATAGCTTTCTCAAAACAAACTAGCAAAACAAACTAGCAAAACAAACTAGCAAAACAGCTAGCGTTAGAGAATCCTTATCTAAACCTACAAACACACAACTAGCATGCTAATAACTTTGTAGACGCAAACTAACAAAACAGCTAGCATTAGAGAATCCTCAGCTAAACCTGCAAACAAATAGCTAGCATGCTAACAATGTTCTCAAAACAAACTAGAAAAACAATTAGCATTAGTGAATACTCAGCTAAACCTACAAACAAATAACTACATGCTAATAGCTTCCTCAAAACAAACTAGCAAAACAAATTAGCGAAACAAACTAGCAAAACAGATAGCATTAGAGAATCCTTATCTAAACTGGCAAACAAATAACTAGCATGCTAATAGCGTTCTCAAAACAAACTAGCAAAACAGCTAGCGTTAGTGAATCATTTTTTTCTTTGTAATACAGAATATTTTACTAATTTATTTGCAAGCAATTGTAATTGTTATTTAGCAATCATATTGCAATTTTATGTATATATTTTGCATTATTTATTTATCAATAATTTCCTTTGGGATTGCTTAAGCATCTTAAACAATGAAAACGAAATATCTTTCGGATACTATAAATGGACACAGTTATAAAATCAATATAATTATCCATATATTAATTCTATTAAGAGAATCCTCAACTACTTGAGATGTTAAAGCTTTATTTTTTATTCTATTCGTTCTATTTGAATACAGAATATTTTATATTTTTTTTAAGCAATGTTAATTATTATTTATCAATTATATTGCATATTTATGTATGTATTGATCTTACATTTTTTTTTGATTGATGTTAAACAAACAACAAAAAATAACAATAAAATATAAATTCAGCATGGAACTCACTGTACATAATTAGGACCACTATAACAATACTGTCATAAAAATATGAATTAAATCTAATGATTTATATATTAATGATATAAATCACTTTTGAATCTGAATATTTTCCATAGTATAATTGTTTAATATTGTATTAACAAACTTTTTTTTTTTTACACTGTAATTAGATCAGTTTAAACATGACATTGTGGGGACTTGAAAAACCGGGGACATGAAGAAATTCTGGGGACAGGAAGCAGAGGAGTCAGATGAGGGCGGCGATGTGCTCAGGATGTTTTATGAATTTTGTTTGGCCAGCCGTGGGGAAGGGATGGGGGGGGGTGAGGGGGTGGTGGGTGGTTTTTTTTTTGGGGGGGGTGCAGACAGACAGACAGACAGACTGTGTGGTCCGACAACTAAGATCTTGTTTAGAGAATTGAACACAGTCTACACACCTCCGTTTTCCTCTCTCGCTCTCTTACCCTAAAGGGAGCACAGAAGCGTACAGGATCTTTCCGGGATAAAAAATCTGGCTTTTTGTGAGCCCCGATCACTGCACCCTGAAACCAGTGGGATGTAGAAGTGAGAATCGAGGACATGAGGCTGATTTCCTCTCACACACAGGTTATTTATACTGCCTGTAAGGACTCTTTCTTTAGTTTGTCTTCTGTTTGGCTTCACTTTTTGAGTCTGGTTTCTATCAAGGTTTCTTCCTCATGCCATTTGAGTGTTATATAATACATAGATCATTTGGATGCTATAAATTTAATGAGTGAGAAAATTATGAAATAAATATAATTATATTTTTTTATATTAATTATATTAATTCTATTGAAAACAGCTAGCATTACAGAACTATTTGAGATGATAAAGCTTTATTTAATTTTTTTTTATTAAATAAACATATTATGATGTGGGTTTTTCTTTTTAATATAGAATATTTTACTCATTTATTAAGCATTTGCAATTATATATATATATATATATATATATATATATATATATATATATATATATATATATATATATATATATTCATTCGTTCATTCATCTTCTACCGCTTTATCCGATCTTCCCTCGGGTCACATGGGGTGTCTGTGCCTATCTCAGGCGTCTATGGGCATTAAGGCAGGATACACCCTGGATGGAATGCCAACACACATCGCAGGACACACACACACACACACACACACACACACACACACACACACACACATTCATACACTAGGGACAATTTTGCAAGGTGCCAATCAACCTACCATGCATGTTTTTGGACCGGGGAGGGGAGGAAACCGGAGAACCCGGAGAAAAAACCCCCTGAGGACACGGGGGAGAACATGCAAACTCCACACACACATGGC
>JACRUU010000017.1:3848185-3850685 GCA_030449085.1 Kryptopterus vitreolus
AATCTCTCCCTTTAATACAATTATTGATTATTTCATATTTATTTTCCTCTGGAAAATGATTCTTTTAATATAAATTTCTTGTTAATGACAATGTTATTTGTTTAGTGTTTGTTTGAAGTGTAAAATATGGGACGTGGCTCCTTTAAGAATTGTGTTCCGGTTGCTTTTCCATATAAACTGGTGATACTGTGTTTAGGTTATACGGAAGCGCTTTATTGCGTTCAGTAAAAATGCGCTTTATTGCGTAATACGGATTTGGGAATGCGATGCGCTTGCGTAAGGTTCCGTACGGTAATATACGCTAATATAGTGAGGAGATCGTACCTGTTGTGAATGCGCAGCTAGGGGGCGTAATGCAATAGATTACAGATTACAAATGACCCGATTCAAAATGTAATATAAAAGTATAAAGTATATTTATAAAAGTAACTGATTACATGTGATTACATTTATTTGTTAAAACCCTCGGAAAAAGTAGGTTGTATTTGTCAAAATTGAGCAGCTGCTTTTAAATTTCAAAAGTAACCTTAATTTAATTGCACGTTTTCTTTTCTTAGTAACTATAATGAATTACGGTGACTTTTATTTTGTAATTAAATTACCTAACGCCATTATAGTCCAACACTGGACAGGACACACTGGTAAAGAACATGTCGGAGATGGGAATCGAATACCCAACCCTGGAGGTACTATTATTATTATTATTATTATTATTATTATTATTATTATTATGTAGTAGTAGTAGTAGTACTTATTATTATTATTATTATTATTAGTAGTAGTAGTAGTAGTACTATTATTATTATTATTATTAGTAGTAGTAGTACTATTATTATTATTATTATTATTATTACGTTATTATTAGTAGTATTAGTAGTAGTAGTATTATTAGTAGTAGTAGTAGTAGTAGTAGTAGTTTTATTATTATTATTATTATTATTATTAGATTATTATTATAGTATCTATTAGTAGTAGTAGTAGTAGTAGTAGTAGTAGTAGTAGTAGTAGTAGTAGTAGTAGTATTATTATTATTATTATTATTATTAGTATTATTAGTAGTAGTAGTAGTATTAGTAGTAGTAGTACTACTATTATTATTATTATTATTATTATTATTATTATTATTAGGTGCACGGTGGTTTAGTGGTTAGCACGTTCGCCTCACACCTCCAGGGTCCGGGTTCGATTCCCGTCTCAGGCCAATGTGTGTGTGGAGTTTGCATGTTCTCCCCGTGTCTCAGGGGGTTTTTCTCCGGGTTCTCCGGTTTCCTCCCCCGGTCCAAAAACATGCACGGTAGGTTGATTGGCACCTTGGAAAATTGTCCAGACGTAGCCCCATTTGTAATCTTTTAACATTTTCATAAGTTTTTTCTTACGTTTTTTTCTCGCTGTAACCGTAACGAACGACTTTTATTTCGCAATTCAATTACGTAACGCCGTTACATGTAACCAGTTACTCCCCGACAGCCTGTTACGCACTCGAATGCGCGCCGATAAAAATAAACGACAGCCAAGCCTGGTCACCTTTAAACGCTCTAAACAACGCTAGTGCTAAAAAACGCCGCAATGTCTTTTCGAAATACTGCGCTATAAGGATTTCTTTATAACGAAGTGCACGAGCGATTGTGTAAGGGAACATGTGTGCGATCGCACGGGACGTGTAAGACGTCAACAGCACTCCGGTTACGTTTGTAGTGTAAAGTGTCAAATTACGTGACGCCGTAAAAGGAAATCAATAAATAAACAAATAAATAAAAGTAACCCGAGGGCGTTCTACGTGACACTTTATCCAGGCGGAGACCCTCCCTCGCTCAGCGATCACGCTAATAGAAATGATTATTACGGTTACTGTCACTAGAACATAAAGAAGCAGTAAAAACATAATAATAAATAAATAAATAAATAAATAAATAAATAAATAAATAAATCATTCAGATGCGTATTTACCAGCCGTACCAGTTCCCAGGTTGTTTATTTTTACCCGCATTCATTCTTCGCAACTCAATACGCGATTGTACCTGCGCGGCGTTTATGTAACGACCAATCAGAGCGCTGTTTAGGGAAATGTTATTTGTTTTGGGCGCCATTAACAATTACGTGACTGACAGAGATGTTATTTAACCCTGACTCGACATGCGAGAGAAGGAATGTCAAGACGAGGGTGGGGATTTCTGTTTAGCACATACCTTCATAGCGTACTTGTGTATTTAGAAAGATAAACATGTTTCTTTTGTTTGTTTGTTTGTTTGTTTGTTGTCCTTTTGAGTGGGGGATTGATGGAGCGTTTAGAAAATCGTATATAGCGCCTTTGAATGAAATAGTAAGATATTATTCATGCCTTTGAACTCACGGATCCGAACCTGTTGCCGCCCCATGATGCCCCTGTGCATGATGCCACTATACATGATGCCACTGTGCATGATGCCCCTGTGCATGATACCACGATGCGTGATATCCCTGTGCATGATACCAATGTACATGATGCCACTGTGCATGATGC
>JACRUU010000017.1:3855685-3863185 GCA_030449085.1 Kryptopterus vitreolus
GACAACACATATATATATATATATATATATATATATATATATATATATATATATATATATATATATAATATATATATGCATTATATATATATATATATATATATATTTATATAATACATATATATAATATAAATATCTATATACAATATATATATATAATATTATTAATAATATTTGCATCCATTATTATTTTTTACATTTTTGAATTCTTATCCTTACTTCATTCCTATTTTATTTTAAATTGACTATTTTAATTTTATTTTTATTTCTTGTTTATTATAAAAACATGCACTATGTGTTATTTTTTCCTTATCGGTCGTAAGAAGCATTTCACTGCACTTTGTATGTATGTGTATGTGACAAATAATAGATTTTTGATTTAAAAAAATAAATGAAGGTAAAAAAGAGCGAAAATCATTTTAAAAATATATATTTAATATAAACAAATAAACGAAACAAGCATAGGCTCTCCAAGTGAAGTGTTTACAAACGCCAGACTGCATGTGATTAAGCTATCAGGTAGTGTATATCTCCAATGCTTGCGTTTCCTGATAACAGCAAAAAAAAAAAACAAACAAAAAAAAACATTGCCATCTTGAACTTTCAGTTACCTTTAAGAATGAAATGTTCTTGAACTTTCCGTGAACTGAAACAAAATAATAATCTAAACAACACTGATTTAAAAAAAAAAAAAAAAAAAAAAACACCGTCTGGGTGTAAACATGTTTCTCGGGACAAAAAAAAAAAACCTGTTTTGACGCATCAAATGCGAATAGAAAAGAAAAGTGAAATATCGGAACGGGACGGGACGGCATGCATGTGCGGTGAAGAGGATTTGGCGAGGACGCTCCGGGAAAAAAAAAAAAAAAAAAAAAAGCCATCCATGCCAAAACATAACTCAAGCTACGGAACCGGTTTCAATGTTACACCCCGGGTTCACCTTTATGGGTTTGGTTGCTGAGGGCAAAAGGTCATCGTTGTCACGAAAACACACGAACACACATTCATGTGGACAAGAAAGACTTTCATTATGCCGCTAATGAAAGAGTGTAGAAGCGTAGCAAGCCGTAGCCCTTGGTGGAAAAATGAAAATGCGAATCAAGACGGGTCGGGAAAGCCAGATTACAGCGTAGCCTCCGTCTTGTCTAAACTTTATCCTGCGCTCTGACTTTCCCACTGTCATTACCCGCGTGGCTCCCCCGCGTCCTCCGTCTTTGTAGCGTATACTTTCATCGCAATAATAAACAGCAATCAGAAGGAGCTTGAAACGCCGTCTGAATTCCCCTTTCACGCCTGCAAACAAGCGCTTGTATTTTAACGTGCGGCGGTTTTATCGTACACGACGGTTCTTTGATAGATAAACGGTAATTACAGAAAAGGACAGAAAATGATCTAAGCACTTGTGTTGCTAGTACATGTGACATAGTGAAATTAAACAATATTACATACTCATTAATAAGGGACCCCAGTGGTGGTTCATAAGGTTGCCGGTTCAAGGCCCGGCACCACCACCAAGCTGCCGCTGTTAAGCCATTGAGTAACCCTGTTTGATCCAGGGGGCGCTGTACCCTGGCCCAATTCCTGACAACACACCTCACCATCAGCACTGGAGCCCTCAGGGTTGTGTTCTGAGTGGCCACTGTCTGGCCACTCATCAAGTGGTGGGTCTGATCTACAACGACGAGATGGTCTACCTATAGGAGATCAAAAACCTTTAGAGATGGTGCCAGGAGAACAACCTGCTCCTGAATATCAGCACAACGCAGGAGTTAATAGTGGACTTCGGCATGAAGCAGGACCGCTCATACCAACTAACAATCAACGGGACACAGTCACACACTCACCGTCGTCACCACACAGTCTCCACACACAGTCTCACGTCTCACACAGTCTCACACGCAGTCTCACACGCAGTCTCACACACAGTCTCACACAGTCTCACACACAGTCTCACACGCAGTCACACACAGTGTCACACGCAGTCTCACACAGTCTCACACGCAGTCTCACACCAGTCTCACACACAGTCTCACACACAGTCTCACACACAGTCTCACACACAGTCTCACACGCAGTCTCACACGCAGTCACACACACAGTCACACACAGTCTCACACGCAGTCTCACACGTCACACACACAGTCTCACACACAGTCTCACACACAGTCTCACACGCAGTCACACACACACAGTCTCACACGCAGTCACAACTCACACGCAGTCTCACACACAGTCACACACAGTCTCACACACAGTCAGTCTCACACACACAGTCTCACACTCAGTCTCACACACTCAGTCACACACGCAGTCTCACACGCAGTCTCACACACAGTCTCACACACAGTCTCACACGCAGTCTCACACACAGTCTCACACGCAGTCTCACACACAGTCTCACACACAGACACACAGTCTCACACACAGTCTCACACGCAGTCTCACACCCACACACACAGTCTCACACAGACTCACACACAGTCTCACACGCAGTGTCACACGCAGTGTCACACGCAGTCTCACACATAGTCTCACACGCAGTCTCACAAGCAGTCTCACACACAGTCTCACACACAGTCTCACACACATTCTCACATACAGTCTCACACACAGTCTCACACACAGTCTCACAAGCAGTCTCACATACAGTCTCACACGCAGTCTCACACACAGTCTCACATACAGTCTCACACGCAGTCTCACACACTCTCACATACAGTCTCACACACAGTCTCACACACAGTCTCACACAGTCTCACACACAGTCTCACACACACAGTCTCACACACAGTCTCACACGCAGTCTCACACACATCACACAGTCTCACATGCAGTCTCACACACAGTCTCACATACAGACTCACACACATTCTCACACGCAGTCTCACACACAGTCTCACACGCAGTTTCACACGCAGTCTCACACACAGTCTCACATACAGTCTTACACACAGACTCACACACAGTCTCACACGCAGTCTCACACACAGTCTCACACACAGTCTCACACAGTCTCACACGCACACACAGTCTCACATACAGTCTCACACATAGTCTCACACACAGTCTCACACACAGTCACACACACAGACTCACACACAGTCTCACGCAGTCACACACTGTCTCACACACAGTCTCACACAGTCTCACTGTCTCACACAGTCTCACACACAGTCTCACACACAGTTTCACACACAGTCTCACACACAGTCTCACACGCAGTCTCACACACAGTCTCACACGCAGTCTAACACGCAGTCTCACACGCAGTTTCACACGCAGTTTCACACGCAGTCTCACACGCAGTCTCACACACACTCACAGTCTCACACGCAGTCTCACACACAGTCTCACAGTCAGTCTCACACACACACAGTCTCACACATAGTCTCACACACAGTCTCACACAGTCACACACAGTCTCACACACAGTCTCACGCAGTCTCACACACAGTCTCACACACAGTCTCACACACAGTCTAACATACAGTCTCACACGCAGTTTTCACACGCAGTCTCACACACAGTCTCACATACAGTCTCACACACAGACTCACAGTTTCACACACAGTCTCACACACAGTCTCACACGTCTCACACCAGTCTCACACACACGTCTACACACAGTCTCACACACAGTCTCACGCAGTCTCACACACAGTCTCACACAGACTCACACACAGTCTCACACGCAGTGTCACACGCAGTGTCTCACACGTCACACACAGTCTCACACGCAGTCTCACACGCAGTCTCACACACAGTCTCACACACAGTCTCACACACAGTCTCACACACACACACAGTCTCACACACAGTCTCACACGCAGTCTCACACGCAGTCTCACACACAGTCTCACACACACAGCTCGTCTCACACACAGTCTCACAGTCTCACAGTCTCACACAGTCTCAGTCTCACACAGTCTCACACACTCACACACAGTCTCACACAGTCACACACAGTCTCACACACAGTCTCACACACAGTCTCACACACAGTCTCACACACAGTCTCACACACAGTCTCACACACAGTCTCACACGCAGTCTCACACACAGTCTCACACGCAGTCAGTCACACGTCTCACACACAGTCTCACACAGTCACACAGACTCACACACAGTCTCACACACAGTCTCACACAGTCTCACACACAGTCTCACACACAGTCTCACACAGTCTCACACACAGTCTCACACACAGTCTCACACGCAGTCTCACACGCAGTCTCACACGCAGTTTAACACGCAGTTCACACGCAGTCTCACACACAGTCTCACACAGTCTCACACACAGTCACACAGTCTCACACAGTCTCACACACAGTCACACACAGTCTCACACGCAGTCTCACACGCAGTCTCACAGTTTTACACGCAGTCTCACACACAGTCTCACACACTTTGGCGAGGTTTATCTGAGTACAGGTAGAAGATTTACGTCCACCTGGCAAGTGCACAGAGAGCTTTAACCTCAGGCCACGCTGCATTTACTGCTGAACCCACAGTAACAGCTGAGGTTTTCTTTACTCAGACGATCAATCATTCAGACAGAACTTTACAAACAGCGGGACGGCAGGTCCGGAGCTGACAGCCACACCTGCGCTCATTAACGGACCGGTGAGACGGCGAGGAATGAGAGCTATGCAGAGACTCTTTCAAAGGGAGAATGTGGGGGAAAAGGTATCCCTGGAATGCTTGGGAGTGAAGGTGTGGGAGAGGAGAGTGTACTAGCACTGGTGACCCCACTTTAATTATAATAACCAGCTTTCATCCTCTACAGAAGTACATTTAATTACATAGACGTCTGTTCAGGAACGTACTGCTCTGGCCTGAGACGGATTTTAACGTCTGGCTCGTCTGTGATTTCATTTGATACACTTTAAACAAGAGAAGAAGTGTTTCAGACTCAGTGACCCGTCATTACGCAATAACCACCAAACCTTCTAAATGTTTATCACCTCAACTTACTCGCCTGATGTTGTAAACAAAAACAAAACAAAAAAACACACACATACACGGTAATATCATCTCGGTCACCACATATCGGTACCACGTGATTGATAGATAGATAGATAGATAGATAGATAGATAGATAGATAGATAGATAGATAGATAGATAGATAGACAGCTAGCAGAAACACAGACAGACAGACAGACAGACAGATTGATAGATAGATTGATAGATAGATAGACAGACAGACAGACAGACAGACAGACAGACGATAGATAGACCGATAGATAGATAGATAGATAGATAGATAGATAGATAGATAGATAGATAGATAGATAGACAGCATAGATAGATAGACAGAACACAGACAGACAGACAGACAGATAGATAGATAGATAGATAGATAGATAGATAGATAGATAGATAGATAGATAGACAGATAGACGATAGATATATAGATAGATAGATAGATACGATAGAGATAGATAGATAGATAGCAACAGACAGACAGACAGACAGATAGAGATAGATAGATAGATAGATAGATAGATAGATAGATAGATAGATGACAGATAGATAGATAGATAGATAGATAGATAGATAGATAGATAGATAGATAGATAGATAGACAGCTAGCAGAAACACAGACAGACAGACAGACAGACAGATAGATAGAAGATAGATGATAGGCACAGACGAACATAGACAGACAGACAGACAGACAGACAGACACGACAGACAGACAGATAATAGATAGATAGATAGACAGACAGACAGACAGAGATAGATAGATAGAGCAGACAGATAGATAGATAGATAGATAGATAGATAGATAGATAGATAGATAGATAGATAGATAGATAGACAGCTAGCAGATAACTAGATAGATAGATTGATAGATAATAGATTGATAGATAGATAGATAGATAGATAGATAGATAGATAGATAGATAGACAGATAGATAGACAGACAGATAGATAGATAGATAGATAGATAGCAGACAGACAGAAACAGACATACAACAGACAGACAGACAGACACAGACAGACGATAGATAGATAGATAGATAGATAGATAGATAGATAGATAGATAGATAGATAGATAGATAGATAGATAGATAGCAGACAGATGACAGACAACAGACAGACAGACAAACACATACAGACAGACAGACAGATAGATAGATATAGATAGATAGATAGATAGATAGATAGATTAGATAGATAGATAGATAGATAGCAGACAGACAGACAGATAGACAGATAGATAGATAGATAGATAGATAGAGACAGACAGTAGATAGATAGATAGATAGACAGATAGAAGAAAGACAGACATACGATAGATAGATAGATAGATAGATAGATAGATAGATAGATAGATAGATAGATAGATAGATAGATAGATAGATAGATAGATAGCAGACAGACAGACAGACAGACAGACAGATAGATAGATAGATAGATAGATAGATAGATAGCAGACAGACAGACAGACAGATAGATAGATAGATAGCAGACAGACAGACAGACAGATAGACAGATAGATAGATAGATAGATAGATAGATAGATAGATAGAGCAGACAGACAGACAGACAGATAGACAGACAGATAGATAGATAGATAGATGTGATGAGTCTATTAGATATAAATCAGTGTTCGAGTCATTAATATTATTTGATGTATGTTATGTATAAATTTAGATGAAGTGAGTTTCAGCGTCTCGTGATGAAAATGAGGGGAATCGTTTGAGACTTGAGTAGATTTGAAGTCGAGTAATCTTCCTTTCGCTGGAATGTTATATAACCTGGAGCGACTGAAGCGTGCTTCACCAGGAGCGAGACGTCACGGCCGTGTGTACGGAGGTGTATGACCCCGGGGCCGCTGACGGCGCTTGGCTCTCTCTACGAACGCAAAAACAAAAAGCTCTGGCGTGACGAGCCACCTGTGCTTTCCTGGGCCGGTTCCTGGTGCTTTTATCTTGGCTCTGTGGTGTTGTTGAAACAGTGCCCTCCTGACTTCGCTGGTTTGTTGTTACGCCGGCCACGCTCGACACAAGGCTTGGCCCCCGAGTACAGATCAGGCGAGGAAAAGGGTCTGTTTTTGGTCCCGGCAATGAAAAGGTGGCAGGAATGAAATTGTCTGAGGTCAGAGAACAGGAAGGCTTTGATCTCCGCCTCCCGGCACAACTCTGACCCCTCCATTGTGTAAGTCTGGGCGAACCGCAGACTTTTCTCCAATCATCTTAAAACGCTCGTGTGGTTCTAGATTTACAACTCCCGAGACGAATTTTTTTTTTCCGTCCGACGGATAAACACCGTCACGGGAATTGCTGCTCGTCTTTCCTGAGGTCGTTCGAGGTACCTTCTTTGGGACGCCATGTCAAAGGATCTATCACATGGGAAAAGGTGATGCCGAGATGAGCCCCTTCTTCCCAAAAGAATCCGATCCGATGTCATGCGGATCGGATTTACTCCCGAGCGGAGGTCAACGAGGCGACAATCTTTCCTCGCAAAGATGAGATTTCCTTCCCTTTCCTTG
>JACRUU010000017.1:3865685-3900685 GCA_030449085.1 Kryptopterus vitreolus
AAGCCCTTTCGCACGAGCCTTTGTGACTCGTTCCTCTCGCAAGCACGCTATACGCCCGATATCGGGCCTGGAAATCAAGACCAGTTACGCCTCAGTGGGAGGGGAGAAAAACTGTTTTACGTCATATCTCCCACGATTACACTGATGTTTAGATTTTGATTGAAGAACAACAACAACAACAACTTCATGGCACTTTTTGTTTGTGTTGTTTTTATAGACGTGTACTGATTGGGTATCCGGGGGCCGCTGTCTGATACCCTTTTTATTTGTATTTCGCGAACAAAATAGGACCCCGTCAATCAAACACGTCTTCCTTGAGCTGCCTGTGTGGCATCGCCCTCAGGGCACGGCCTGGCTCGTAAAAGCCGTCCGGGCACAGTGTCCTCGCCATGCTCCTTTTCACAGTGCAGATGTTTATATAAAAGTGATTTGCGGCGTTTATCTGATGGCTGCGATCTGATGGCAGGTGGAACGCTGAAATTAAATGGAGAGGAACGGATTCTCACGCACCTCCGCCATGCTGGAGACTGTTCCACCGTGCCAAGGGTCAATGACGGACGGGTTTATCCTTTATTGATGCCCTTTACGTATGGGTATAAACGTGATCACAGTAGAGCGGGAAAACAAACGAAGGCATTTTATGGTGCGTTTTAGCTTTTTAAAGAAAGACATATGGGGTTTTGGTGGCTCACTGTGTAGAAGAACTCGTATTGTAGTGCCAGCTGGGGGTGTTTTATACGGGTGGCCAGGCAGGGGATACTTTGGGGCGGCAGAGAATATTATCGAGCTCCCTGGCACTCAGGCAACTTTATTTATTTATTTGTTTTTGGGTTTTTTTGTTAATACAATTTTTGCATTTGCTACAATATTTTAATCAAGAAAGGTTTAATTGCTGCAGAAAGAAAAAAAAAGAGTGCAATATTTCCATAAATATATTTACAATCGATACAATATTTCAATTAAAAATGTGCATTTGCTACACAATTTTAAAGAAAAAAATTCATTGACAGACAGACAGATAGATGTAGATAGATAGATAGATAGATAGATAGATAGATAGATAGATAGATAGATAGATCGCAAACATATATGTAGCAGACAAAAGACAAACAGACAGATAGATGGATCGATAGATAGATAGATAGATAGATAGATAGATAGATAGATAGATAGATAGACAGCAGACAGACAAACATAGGTAGATATGAGACAAAGGATAGACAGATAGATAGATAGATAGATAGATAGATAGATAGATAGATAGATAGATAGATAGATAGATAGATAGATAGACAGCAGACAGACAAACATAGGTAGATATGAGACAAAGGATAGACCGATAGATAGATAGATAGATAGATAGATAGATAGATAGATAGATAGACAGACATATATAGCAGACAAAAAGACAGACAGACAGACAGACAGGTAGATGGATCGATTGGTAGATGGATCGATAGATAGATAGCAGACAGACATGGATAGATAGCAGACAAAAAATAGACAGATAGACAGACAGTTATTTATAGTCATAGTTAAGTCACCCACATGTTGTTCTATTTTTATTTTTATTTCATAAATAAATAAAGAAAGAAACTCTTTAAAAGTGAATACATTTTTTATTTTCCCATCCCTGGAGCTCCGCCCCCTGGAGCTCCGCCCCCTGGAGCTCCTACTGGGTTCCCAGAACATTCTGAGTAAAAAAACAAAAGAGACAGGACACTTTTTTATTGTATACTTTACATTTGTGTTTATATACACAACATGTTTATGGAAGGGAAATGTTTGGACTAGCAACACATTCATCGCTGTGGATCTTTCACTTTCATTTCCTTTTGTATTCCACTTCAACCACCTTTCATTTCTTTTTTCACTTGAACTCGGGGTCAGGCTTGATACAGCATCCCTGGAAGGTGACAAAAAGGGTTAAGGGCCTTGTTAAAGGGCCCCAAGAGTGGCAGCTTGAAAACATTTTGGCTTGACTTTCCAAACTTCCCCTATTTATCCAATTATATGAAATGATAAGAGTGATGGGAAGGAACCCAAGTGATGCAGCATAAACCTTTATCCGACTTACAATTATCTCATTATTGAGCCGTTAAGGGCCTTTCTCATGGGCCCCGCAGTAATAACTTAGTGGTGGGAATTCAACTCACAACCTTCAGTTGAAAAATGTTCGAATACTGGATTTCTTAATACATCACATCAGTGGTCTAAGGTACTGGGTTGCTGATCCTAAGATCCGGGTTCGAGTCCAAGCTGCCGCCCTTGGGTCCTTGAGCAAGGCCCTCGAGCCTCTGTGCTCCAGGGGGCGCCGTATCATGGCAGACCCTGCGCTCTGACCCCAGCTACCACCAACAAGCTGGGATATGCGAAGTAAAGGATTTCACTGTGCTGTAATGTCTATGTGACAAGCAGACACGCTTCTCCATGGAATATGGTGGCTCAAGGATCCCAAGCTGTCCTATTTGGGGCCCTTGAGCAAGGCCCTTAAAAATCTGAGCTACAGAGGTGATGAGCATTTGCCTAATTTTGTATAACTCTTATCCTTGTACCTTATTCTGGATTCCAGAAGGTGTACTGGGTGTGGCCTGGGTGTGGATTGTAGCCACGAAGACGTTCGTAGCAGTCCAGGAAGGTGTGAGCATCCCATTAGGCGTGGCCCCCATGGATTGGACTATGTACAGCAAGTCCTACATACACTTGATATGATTGAGATCAGGGAAATTTGAAGGCCCTTGAGTGCAAACCATGAACTCCAGGTTCCTCTAAGGCTTAGAGTCTAAGCATTCCTGGATAATTAGTGCCATGTAACCTGGAGCTTTATGCTTCTGTAAAAGGCTGTACTGGTTGCATACTGGTTGCCCATTTTTCTTTACATTTGCAGCATTTGGCAGACGCCCATATCCAGAGCGACTTACAACTGAGCAATTGAGGCTTAAGGGCCTTGCTCAAGGGCCCGCTAGTGGAAGCCTGATGGTGGTGGGGTTTGAACCCGTGATCTTCTGGTCCAGAGTCCAACACCTTAACCAATGGGCTACACCCCCTCCCTTTCCTTCTTCCAGCACCTCAACTATGGGAGGTGGTAGCCCAGTGGTTAAGGTGTTGGACTCTGGACCGGAAGATCATGGGTTCAAACCCCACCACCACAAAGATGCCACTAGTGGGCCCTTGAGCAAGGCCCTTAACCCTCAATTGCTCAGTTGTAAGTCGCTCTGGATAAGGGCGTCTGCCAAATGCCGCAAATGTAAATGTAAATGTAACTTCGCTAAGTGTTATTTAATTTCAGCACCTGATTTGCCCAGTTCTTCTCGCCGCCGTAATTGACCTCCAGAGTGTTATTTCAGGAGCACGAAACAATGCCCTGTCACTAGAATGTAGGATCATACATGTCAAATCCGTTTTGCGTTGAAGCCCGGTGCGTGTCCGCCGGTCCGAAAGTCAACTATTCCGGATTCTCGAGAGAGAACTCCGTATCATTTTCCGTCCTCGTCCTCCTTTGAAGCTCCAGTCACAACAGTGAGAAATAACACGCGATAACAAGGCTGACATTCCCGTCATTCCCGCTCCGTGGCGTCAAAGGCGTCCGTTGGCAAGCGCCGATATTCACGAATACACATAAACACATGTCGCGCATACCTGTTGCTGAACTTAAGCGGTTTGGTGTTGTTTATAGAGCACTGATGGTGTAGGTTTAACCCCTTGTTGCCCGAATTGATTTACAACCAAATAAAAATATCTATTTCAAGCAGATACTATACTTGCACAATTAGCGCCTCCAGAATGAACAGTAACTGTTATAGCAGGACCAGTGTGGCTGCTTATAATGCATTATGAGAAGCAGTTTGAATAGATGTCCATGTCACAGTATTTGAGTCACAGTTCGGAGTCAATTCTGTGCTGTGATTAATGAGAAATCCAGTATCCAAGTCCAAGGCTAAAGGGTTAGATGAACGGAAGGTTGTGAGTTCAAATCCCACCACTTATAGGTTATTACTGCTATTAGAATGGTTTAAGGCTCTGGGCCACTTATAGGAAGGTCTGGGTTTCGAGTCGTGTATCGCCGAGCTGCAACATTTGGGCCCTTGAACAAGGGCCCTAAGCCTCTGTGCTCCAGGGGGGCCCGAATCATGCGCTCCAATCATGACCCCAACTTCCAAACAAGCATGTGAGCCAAGAATTTCACTATGCCGTAATGTATATTTGACAAATAAACGTTATTCTATCTATGGTACGTGTCAAATATGCATCAATAGGCATACGGAGGAATACGAACATGAAATTGCCAGTGTTCAGGCTGGAAGAGGTTCGATGCGATTTGGCGACAACAGTCTACTCAGTGGGAAATCTTCCCAGAAAGTAATCGCGGTTATTAGAAAGGCAAAATGGGAACTAAATATGACTCGGGATGTCGGATATTGTGTATATTTACCTGCGCATGTTATTGTTTTTCTGTTTGTGTAGTCGAAGTTCTCATGTGTCAGAGAGGGAAACACCCTGAGCAGCTCAAATCTGTCACTTGTTTGTTAGCATTCCTCCTCCTCCTCCTCCTCCTCCTCCATCCTGATGTCATTGGCTCTCTTCACGTCGCTTTATTAGAGGTGGCCGATGCCCTTAGGGAGGGCCTTCGTACGCCGGCGTACACAATCGGGCGACTATATTTAGACCTGCGTAATAGGTGGCTCGGACAAAAGACGACTGTAACATTACACGGGTCATGTGGAAAAAACAGGGGGATATGAATCACTGCTTTAGACACCGACAGGCATTTTTTGTGTGTGTGTGTGTGTGTGTGTGTGTGTGTGTGTGTGTGTGTGTGTGTACAGTGTGTACAGATGCACAAAATACTTTACACGCCCATACTACGCTGTCTGTGGAAACAATGGCATAAAAGACATTTTCATCACAACCGAGCCTTATTTTTGTTGTTTGTTACCATTGCCACAGACTAACAATAGGCTTACACAACATTTACTCTATAATTATTATTTTGTTCTTGCGTACTTTTTTGCCTCATGGGAAACAGTTTACTGAACTTGTTTTACTATTTTATTTATATTTATAGCGCTCATTGATTACGCAACAATTCTGCGATATTCTTTAATGTGGGATATTGTGATCTATTTATCTGTTTATTTATTTTTTCTGAATATCGTTCTGTAAGCAGATATATATATATATATATATATATATATATATATATATATATTGATATTGATGTAAGAAATTGCATGGTTAGAGCTATGAACATAAAAGTTGACAATGAATGTGATGTCTTGATTTTAAAAAACACTTAACATTAAATATAAGTAAATAAGTAAAAGTTAATATGTTATTGTATATATTCACTTAAGTAAATTGAGGATTCGCTATATATGTATGTGTGTGCATGTATATATATATATATATATATATATATATATATATATATATATATATATATATATATACATATAACCATACATATTTATATATATACATATTATATATACATGTTTATATATATATATATATATATTTATATATATATATATATATATATATCTATATATATATATATATATATAAACCATTAAAGCTTGGCCACAGCAGCAAAACAACCGGCCTTATTCTAAAGGCATACATGTTTATGTAAGATTTATAGGTTACCTTTGTGTATTTGTTGTATTTTTATTCTTGCCATCATTTTACACCACATTGGGGAGATTGATATAAATGAAATGGTTAGATTAGATTGTAAGGAGGAAAGATTAGATGTCAGGAGGGAAATATAGAGCAAGTGAATGCAGTTCAAAGCAATACAGTATATTGTTGGCCCTCGTGAATTCTCAGTTCAAAGTTTTTGGTCTTAGTTGATCTTGAGCATAGACATATTCAACACACACAAACTCCACACACACATGGCCGAGACGGGAATCAAACCCGGACCCTGGCGGTGTGAGGCGAACGTGCTAACCACTAAACCAACGTGCCATGGCCATGTGTGTGTGGAGATTGTGCATGTTCTCTCCCCGTGCTTTATTGGGTTTTTCTTTTCCGGGTTCTCCGGGTTCTCCGGTTTCCTTCCTCCCGGTCCAAAAACATGCACGGTAGGTTGATTGGCACCTTGGAAAATTGTCCCTAGTGTATGAATGTGTGTGTGTGTGGTGTGTGCCCTGGGATGGGTTGGCATTCCATCCAGGGTGTATCCTGCCTTAATGCCCGTAGACGCCTGAGATAGGACACAGACGGGCCCCGTGACCCGAGGGAAAGATCGGATAAAGCGGTAGAAGATGAATGAATATTGGTGAAGAAGAAGAACATCCCATATCACATTTATAATACCCTCTAGATCCCGTATGAAACTCAAAGCCTGCCACGTCATTTAATGTGGCCCGCAAGAGCTTAAAACGTTTATGCTTGTCTTAATCGTCTTAAAAGATTTCAGCATGACTGATGAAGAAAGCAGAGAACTTGTTTTGATATATATATATATATATATATATATTACTGGTTCGCACGTTCGCCTCACACCACCAGGGTCCGGGTTCGATTCCCGTCTCGGCCATGTGTGTGTGTGGAGTTTGTGCATGTTCTCCCCGTGCCTCAGGGGGTTTTTTCTCCAGGGTTCTCCGGTTTCCTCCCCCGGTCCAAAAACATGCACGGTAGGTTTGATTGGCACCTTGGAAAATTGTCCCTAGTGTGTGAATGTGTGTGTGTGTGTGTGTGAATGTGAGTGTGTGTGTGTGTGTTTATGGGTTGGCCTTCCATCCAGGGTGTATTTCTGCCTTAATGCCCATAGACACCTGAGATAGGCATTGATCGGATATAGTGATAGAAGATGAATGAATGAATATATATATATATATATATATATATATATATATATATGTTCATTCATTCATTCATTTTTCTACCGCTTTATCCGATCTTCTCGGGTCTACGGGGAGTCTGTGCCTATCTTCAGGCGTCTATGGGCATTAAGGCAGGATACACCCTGGATGGAATGGCAACCCATCGCCAGGACATCCACAAAAAAACACACACACACACACACACACACACACACACACACACACACACACACACACACACACACACACACACACACACACACACGGGACAATTTTCCCCAAGGTGCCAATCAACCTACCGTGCATGTTTTTGGACCGGGAGGACACCGGAGAACCCGGAGAAAAAACCCCTGAGGCACAGGGAGAACATGCACAAACTCCACACACACATGACCGAGGCGGGAATCAAACCCGGATCCTGGCGGTGTGAGGCGAACGTGCTAACCACTACGCCACCGTGCCCCTTATATATATATATATATGGTAAATAGCCACCTTACCATACACCTTTTACCATGTCCAACAAGTAGTGGTAAATACTGTTAGTCCATGTTTTAAACGTTTGAAGACGCAGAGCTCGCACGGAATGTGTTTGCATTCGCAGAAATCATGGCGCCTTTTTCCTTGGGAAGTGATATCAGTGTGGAACCCGTATCAGCTCCTAACAGTGAACATTAATGAGAATTTCATATCAGATATTGACTCCATCAGTCAGAAAGTCTTGCTATTGTAACCCTTGAAAAACAATAAGGAAGAAAGGAGAGTTAATTCTGTCGAAGTGTAACGTGTCCAGGCAATCCGAGGTGAATCATGCACTTGTGACATATAAACAAAACAAAAGGGAGTGTCTGGAAATAACACGAGTAGTAATTAAGAGATTAGAAATGACCCGCGGTGCAGGGGAACAGCATGTAAACAATGCGGATTTGTCGCCCCGCTCATTTCGCCGCTAAATACTTCACATTCTAGAGGGAATTCTTCTTCATGGTGCGTTACACCCGAAACAGGAAAGCATGGTGTCGAGGTGGAGCAGGTGGAGAAGTGATTGTACGAAAAAAGGATATAATTAGGATTATGAGGAAACCGGAGAAGACAAATGTTGCATCTACAGCAAGGAAATTAAAGGTGGTGGAGAAGGTTGAGGTATACGTGGGTGGAGGAAGAGTAGTGATGGAGGAATAGGTATGGGGAAGTGGGGGAGGTGGATATATAGGTGAGGTGCACATGGAGGTAGAGATGGGAGGGGGTGAAGGTGTAGGTGGATGTAGGTGGAGGTATAGGTAGGAATAGGTGGAGGTATATGTGGGAAGGAGTGGAGGTGTAGGTGCAAGTAGGTGGAGGTATAGGTAGAATGAGGGGGAGGTACAGATGGAAGGAAGTGTAGGTATAGATGGGAGGAGGTATAGGTTGGAGGAGATGGAGGTATAGTTGGAAGTAGGTGGAGGTGTAGGTGGGAAGGGGTGGAAGTATAGGTGCAAGTAGGTAGAGGTATGGGTAGAATGAGGGGGAGGTACAGATGGAAGGCAGTGTAGGTATAGATGGAAGGAGGTGTAGGTTGGAGTAGATGGAGGTATAGTTGGAAGTAGGTGGAGGTATAGGAAGAATGAGGGGGAGGTACAGATGGAAGGAAGTGTAGGTACAGATGGGAGGAGGTGGAGGTATAGGTAGGAGTAGGTGGAGGTAAAGGTGCAAGCAGGTGGAGGTATAGGCAGAAGGAGGGGGAGGTACAGATGAGAGGAATTGGAGGTATAGATGGGAGGAGGTGTAGGTTGGAGGAGATGGCGGTATAGTCAGATGTAGGTGGAGCTGTAGGTGGGAGGAAGTTGAGGTATAGATGTGAGGAGATGGAGGTATAGATGAAAGTAGGTGATGGTATAGGAATAGATGGGAGGAGCGGAGGCATGGGTGGGAGGAAGTTGAGGTGATAAAGGTATAGGTGTGGGGAAGTGGAGAGGAGGTGAGAGGAGGTGAGGGTTATAGGTTAATAGAGGTGGAGCTGGTGGAGGTGTAGATGTGGGGAAGTAGAGGTATAAATAGAGGAAGGAAGATGAGGAGATTAGATGGGAGAATGATGGAGGTGGTGAAGGAATATGTGTGGGGAAGTGTTGGAGGTGGAGATATAGGTGGGAGGGGTTGGAGGTTGAATGCTTTAAAAGGTGGAGGTAGTGGAGGAATAGGTGTGGGGAAGTGGAGGAGGTAGTTGTATAAATGGACGAAGGTGGAGGTATAGATGGGAGAAGGATGGAGGTGGTGGAGGAATAGGTGGGAGGGGTTGGAGGTTGAATGCTGAAAAAGGTGGAGGTGGTGGAGGAATAGGTGTGGGGAAGTGGAGGAGGTAGATGTATAAATGGACGAAGGTAGAGGTATAGATGGGAGAAGGATGGATGTATAGGAGGTTATGTGAAAGTGAGGAAGGTGGAGCAGGTGGAGGTATAGTTGGTAGAAGGTGGAGCAGGTGGAGGTATAGGTGGGGGAGGTGGCCGTGGTGTAGAGAGGTATAGAAGGCTGTATATAAGTAAGTGAGGTGGAGCAGGTGGAGGTATAGATGGTAGGAGGTGCAGGTGGTAGAAGAGGTGGAGGTATAGATTACCTTATTAGTACTTTAGCTCTATACTGAAGGTTCTCCAAGCTTCATTGAGTGACACACACACACACATACACACACACACACACACACACACACACACACACACACATACACACACACACACACGCGCACACACACACACACACTCATGCTGAGGTATGTAAAATGTACCAGAGAAAAGGCACACTCACATGGGCATAAACATACACATAATTTATACTAACACACACACACACACACACACCTACACACCTACACACACACACACACACACACACACACACACACACACACTATAGACGAAAAACAGGGCCTTTAGCACGTGGCCTGGAAGTAAATATCATTAAACCGGCTTGTCAGGTGGAATCGGGCTGCCGCTGATCAACCACTCGTCCTCACTGGACCACCTGGGAGTTGTGTTTATAGAAGCGAACTCTCTCCACTCATTCTCCACCCTCTACTTCTCTCCATTCCCTTCACTCCTTCCTTTCTTCCTCAGGACGAGTCGCAGTCACATTCCCTAATCACGTTTGTTTTTTTCCGGATCCGCGTGGTGTGTGGGGCGCACCTGTGAAGTGTCTTCTCTTAAATAAACTAAAAGAGGAGGTGGAGGGCATGGGGGGAGGTGGAGCTGCAGGAAGTGAGGTATTTGGAGGTGAAGATGATGTTGTAGGAGGGAGTGAAGGTGGAGGCGAAGGTAGGGTTGGAGCATGCATGTTTGAGATCGTTGAATGAGGAAGGAGGAGTGGAGGATTGTTAGGTGGAGGTGGAGGAAAGGAAGGTGGAGGTATTGTTAGGTAGAGGTAGCAGTGGAGGAGGTGGAGGAAGTGAAGGTGGAGGTATTGTTAGGTGGAGATGGAGGATGTGGAGGTATTGTTAGGTGGAGGAAGTGAAGGTGGAGGTATTGTTAGGTGGAGATGGAGGATGTGGAGGTATTGTTAGGTGGAGGAAGTGAAGGTGGAGGTATTGTTAGGTGGAGATGGAGGATGTGGAGGTATTGTTAGGTGGAGGTAGCGGTGGAGGAGCTGGAGGTATTGTTAGGTGGTGGAGCAGGTATTGTTAGGTGGAATAGGTGAAGGTATTGTTATGTGGAGGTAACGGTGGAGGAGGTGGAGGTATTGTTAGGCGGAGGTGGAGGAGGTGGAGGTATTGTTAGGTGGCGGTAGCACTGGAGGAGGTGGAGGTATTGTTAGGTGGAGGTGGAGGAGGTATTGTTAGGTGGAGATGGAGGAGGTGGTTGTATTGTTAGGTGGAGGTGGAGGAGGTATTGTTAGGTGGAGGTGGTTGTATTGTTAGGTGGAGGAAATGAAGGTGGAGGTATTGTTAGGTGGAGATGGAGGAGGTGGAGGTATTGTTAGGTGGAGGTGGAGGAGGTGGAGGTATTGTTAGGTGAAGGTGGAGGAGGTATTGTTAGGTGGAGATCGAGGATGTATTGTTAGGTGGAGATGGAGGAGGGGGAGGTATTGTTAGGTGGAGGTGGTGGAGGAGGTATTGTTAGGTGGAGATGGAGGAGGTATTGTTAGTAGGAGGAGGTGGAGGTGAGTGTGGAGGAGTTGGAGGTATTTTTGGGTGGAGGAGGTGGAGGTATTTTTAGGTGGAGGAGGTGGAGGTATTTGTTAGGTGGAGGAGGTGGAGGTATTGTTAGGTGGAGGTATTGTTAGGTGGAGATGGAGGAGGTCTTGTTGTGGCTGGTCGGTGGCGGTTTTTTGGAGGAGGTGGAGGTATTTTTAGGTGGAGGAGTTGGAGGTATTTTTAGGTGGAGGAGGTGGAGGTATTTTTAGGTGGAGGAGGAGGTGGAGGTGAGTGTGAACAGCCTGAGAGTGCGAGGAGGGATTTTTAGAGGGAAGGGGGCGCCGTTTGAAGAAGAAACAAGTCGGAACCTGTTTGAGAAAAACAACATCAATCATCATGACACGCACACACACACACACACATACACACACACACACACCCACACACAAACACACACACACACACACACACACACACACACACCACACACACATACCACGATGCAAATATAATAGTGGATGGTTTTACACTCATCATTGCAATAATCGCCGCAAATCCGAGTGCCGTTACAAAACAAAGCATGCCCTGTGACTGACTCTTTGTTTTCATATGACAACCAACACACACACACACACACACCACACCACACCACACACACACACACACACACACCCACACACACAGCATGAGCATGTCACTGAGCCGTTTCTACGTACGCGGCTGTTTCGTGCAAAGCCCGTGCTCACCTGAAGGGAGTTGCTTGTGCTGTTTGCACGCAGCTCTTTGTTGCTGTGCCTGCATGACCCCCTCCTCCCCCTCCCCCCCCCCTCCCCCTTTCTTTTTTTTTCTTTTCTTTCTTTCTTTTTTTTTTTCCCTCTCTCTCTCTTTCAAATTAACCCAAACAGGTTCTGTGAGTAGTAACTATGATATTATCGTAGCCACCTTCACCTGCAGGGGATCCCAGACGAGTCTGCACGAAAAAGCATCCACCGTTTTTAACACCCCCCCTCCTCCTCCTCCTCCTCCCTTCTTCTTTTTATTTTTCTTTTACTCTCTTTTTGCCTTTACTCTATAAATACCTCTTCTCATTTGTTTTTTTTCTTTTTTCTTTTCCCCAGACATCTTGTAGAACGTACAAAAATAGTACTTACTATTGGCCCCGTGCTCCAACTTGTTTAGCGTGTGTTAAGTGTGTAGGTGAAGGGTTGCCCGGGGTGGTGGTGGTGGTGGTGGGGGTTGTTATAGGGTTGTTTCGAGATAAAAAAAAAAAAAAACGAGGCACTTAATGACTCGAGGCGGTTTTAATTGGAGGCTCCGATGAGCTCTCTGGGGTCGCTGTATCGCTGCGATATACAATGCAATAGATGCTTCTGATTATTATCTCATACACGATCAGGAAAACATGCAGGCATCGTTTATTATACGTTATTATAGGCATATTATACATATATTAGATGTAACGGAAACCTTATTCGTATATTAGGCGTATCGTAAACGTTATACGTATATTAGATGTAACGTAAACTTATACGTATCATAGATGTAACTTTAACCTTATACGTATATTAGACATAAAGTAAACTGTATATTAGGCGCAAACATTATACATATATTAGACGTAACGTAAAGATTATGCGTATATTTGATGCAGCGTAAACATTACACGTATATTAGATGTAATGTAAACGGTATACATATATTAGACGTAGCGTAAACATTATAGACAAGTTAGTTGTAGCGTAAACGTTATACGTGTCTTAGATGTAACGCAAACATTATACGTACATTAGACATAACGTAAACCATATACGTATGTTAGGCATAAAGTAAACGTTGTACATATATTTGACGTAATGTAAAGATTATGGGTATATTATGGGTAACATTATGTGTATATTTGACGTAACGTAAACATTATACGCATCATAGATGTAACGTAAATGGTATACGTATATTAGACGTAGCGTAAACATTATAGATATATTAGATGTAACGTAAACCTTATACGTATATTACGCATAATGTAAACGTTATACGTATATAAGGCGTAACGTAAACGTTATACATATATTAGGCGTAACGTAAACGCTATACGTATATTAGGCGTAACGGAAATGTTATACGTATGTTAGATGTAACGTAAACCTTATATGTATATTAGATGTAACGTAAACCTTATACGTATATTTGGCGTAACGAAAATGTTATACATATATTAGACGTAAGGCAAACATAAACCGTATATTAGACATAACTTAAACCATATATGTATATTAGGCGTAAAGTAAACGTTACACATATATTAGACGTAAACTAAAGATTATGGGTATATTTGACGTAACGTAAACATTATACGTTTAATAGATGTAACGTAAATGTTATACGTATATTAGACGTAGCGTAAACATTATAGATATATTAGATGTAACGTAAACGTTATACGTATAATAGATGTAAGGCAAACATTATATGTATATTAGACATAACGTAAACTGTATATTAGGCGTAAATTAAACGTTATACATATATTAGACTTAACGTAAAAATTATGCGTATATTTGATGCAACGAAAACATTATGCGTATATTTGACTTAATGTAAACATTATACATATATTAGGCGTAACATAAACGTTATATGTATATTAGATGTAACGTAAACTTATACGTATCATAGATGTAATGAAAACGTTATACGTATATTAGACGTAGCGTACACATTATAGACATATTAGATGTAGAATAAACGTTATACTTTTTTTTTTTTTTTAGTAATAATATTTGGAATTATTTTATATGATGTGGACCATCCAGCGTATCATAAATTCCTCTCCGCTCGAAACCTTACACTTGACGAGTTTCGGCAAAATGCGTAAAACAATGCAATAAAAAATGGAAAATTCTTTATGCATGTAAATGCATTAAATTCTTTAAAGCAACAAACAAAAAATGCGTTATTTGGGCAAAAAAAGAAAAATCTCTGATATTTAATGTCTGGAATTGGCGTTTGAAAATTCCATAATATTGCAGAAATTCCACAACTTGTTGCAACCTTGAGATTTACCAAAGTATATTAGACATAACGTAAACATTATACGTATATTAGATGTAATGTAAAGATTATACGTAATAGACGTAATACGCGTAAACTTTATACGTATATTAGACGTAACGTAAATAGACGTAATAGACGTAAATGTTATGTGTATATTAGACTTAACGTAAACGTTATACGTATATTTGATGTAATGTAAACATTAGATATAACAGACGTAATAGACATAAACGTTATGCATATATTAGATGTAACATAGATGTTATACGTATATTAGACGTAAGGTAAACAGTAAATGTAATAGACGTAATAGACAGAAATGTTATGTGTATATTAGACGTAACATAAACATTATATGTAATAGACATAATAGACGTAAACGTTATGCGTATATTAGATGTAACGTAAATGTTATGCGTATATTAGACGTAACGTAAACGTTATACGTATATTAGGCACAACGTAACATTATACGTTATAGACGTAATAGACGTAAACGTTATGCAGATATTACACGTAATGTAAACGTTATACGCATATTAGACATAACGTAAACGTTATACGCATATTAGACATAACGTAAACATTATATGTAATAAATGTAAACGTTATGCGTATATTAGACGTAGCGTGAACATTATACGTATATTAGATGTAAGATAAACATTAAACGTAATAGAAGTATTATATGTAATAGACGTAAACATTACGCAGATATTAGATGTAAAGTAAACGTTATGTGTAACTTAAACGTAACGTAAACGTCATACGTATATTAGGCATAACGTAACATTATACGTAATAGACATAATAGACATAATAGATGTAAACGTTATGTAGATATTACACGTAACGTAAACGTTATACGTATATTAGACATAACGTAAACATTATATGTAATAGTTTTAAACGTTATGCGTATATTAGACCTAACGTAACGTAAACGTTATACATATATTTGACGTAACGTAAACGTTATACGTAATAGACGTAAATGTTATGCGTATACTAGACGTATCACAAACATTTACGACGTTTTTATTTATTTATTTTATCTATTATATATATAATAAAAGATAGAAAATAAAAATATATATATTTTATATATATTATATATATTTTTCCCACTGTGTACTTGTACATTCTCCAAACTCTGACAATCCAAAACGTTTTACAGTCGTCATTATGAAAAACATTTATAAAGACAAACACATGCCAACCACAGACAAAACACACACACACACACACACAACACACACACACACACACACACACACACACACAACACACACACACACACCAGGGGGTTAGAAGGTTCATGCCATTAAAATTTCTCTATAGTTTCTTTGTCACCACCGATAGGGAAGTGCTGAGTCGTTGAGTGACAATGGCATTCTGTGCCATACAAGACGAACTCGTTTCCCATCATGCCGCTGAAGTCCCACCACCGCTGAAGAGTGTTAGATAAGATTACCAGCTGATGTCATCGGGGGTTTAAACCCAACCCGAGCCTTGGTCAGGATAATGGGCATTTACAGCGCAGGGACAAGTTTCTTCAAGCTTAACAGCTGAAACAGTTTGTAACAATAAGAAATGACTTCCAACAAAACCCGAAACTGTTCGGACTGAAACAAACGCTTGGGAAATTCACGTAACACAAACGTGATTAATAAATATTCCTAAATTTAAAATTTTTTAAATTAAAATACAGTAATTATTCATATTCAGTTTATGTTCTACACATCTTTTTTATTCCTTGCACATATTATATATATATATATATATATATATATATATATATATATATATATATATATATATATATATATATATATATATATATATATATATGCGCCTCACACCTCCAGGGTCCGGGTTCGATTCCCGTCTCGGCCATGTGTGTGTGTGGAGTTTGTGCATGTTCTCCCCGTGCCTCAGGGGGTTTTTCTCCGGGTTCTCCGGTTTCCTCCCCCGGTCCAAAAACATGCACGGGAGGTTGATTGGCACCTTGGAAAAAATTGTCCCTAGTGTGTGAATGTGTGTGTGTGTGTGTGTGTGTGTGGTGTCCTGTGATGGGTTGGCATTCCATCCAGGGTGTATCCTGCCTTAATGCCCATAGACGCCTGAGATAGGACACAGACTCCCCGTGACCCGAGGGAAGATCGGATAAAGCGATAGAAGATGAATGAATGAATGAATGAATGAATAAATCTCAGAATAATGGGTATATAGTTCGGTAGATGAAAAACATTTTTCAGTTATAGCTACAATTGTACTGTATATATTTGCGTAAATGATCAAGTATAGTGTGACCCTAATAGAATGACGTAAGAATCACGCATTATGATTATTAATAAAATAGGAAAAATACATTTTGAACTTAATTATTTTAATGAATTATTTTAAGCTATTTTTATCTGGATATAAATGGTTGTGTGGAAGATAAACGGTCCGAATAGTGAAGATGGGAATATGAATTGCGTATTTATTAAAAAAAGAAAAAAGTGTAAAGTAAACAATTTAACTTGTGTGGGAAAATAATAATCATTCCGCGATGATGTAAACGCTAATCGGTGCAATAAATGAATTATTCTAAATGATACTGATGTAAGTAGGGGGCACGGTGGTTTAGTGGTAAGCACGTTCGCCTCACACCGCCAGGGTCCGGGTTCGATTCCCGTCTCGGCCATGTGTGTGTGGAGTTTGTGCACGTTCTCCCCGTGTCTCAGGGGGGGTTTTTCTCCGGGTTCTCCGGTTTCCTCCTCCCCCGGTCCAAAAACATGCACGGTAGGTTGATTGGCACCTTGGAAAATTGTCCCTAGTGTGTGAATGTGTGTGTGTGTGTGTGTGTGTGTGTGTGATGGGTTGGCATTCCATCCAGGGTGTATCCTGCCTTAATGCCCATAGACGCCTGAGATAGACACAGACTCCCCGTGACCCGAGGGAAGATCGGATAAAGCGGTAGAAAATGAATGAATGAATGATAATAATGTAAATAAATGCGAAGCGTCCAGTGATGCACTCCGAACATCCCAAGCCGAGTGTCCTGCTTTGCATCAGATGCATCTAAGCGATTATTTACAAATAAGCCGCATGCCGTGACCTGATACAAACCTGGCACGGACCCGGCGGAGAGCGAAACGAGCTATCATCGAGCCGTCACAAACAAGCGCATCCCTACAACTGTATGCAAACAAGTACAGACCCGACTCAACGTTCACGTCCGAGGTCAAATCCCGCGCTCGGGCTAACTGCTCTGCCTTTGCTTACACACCACAAGGATGTGAGAGAACAACAGACGACCTCATCTTGGTGAAGGGCGGTTATCCGACGGCGTCCATCTCGACACGACGACGCGATCAGATAACAAAAAAAAACAACAAAAAAAAAACAAACGCTTAAAGATGACAATTGCGTTGTGTCGTCATTCAAATAAGTCAATCTGCATGCAAATAGCTGTAAGTAGCTGACGAACTTTCATCCCCTCTTTTTTTTTTCTCTTCCTCCAAAATGAACCTTTCAACTCTGCGGAGAGATTAATTCTGGAGCCGTAAATAGCTAGGGTAATTTTTTTTTACATTTATCTATTTATTTATTTATTTATTTACCCCCTTCCCCCCCGAGCAGGTCGGTGCGTGCCGACGGCTTTGAGAAGTTTCTATTTTGGCTGCTGCGTCTTCTCACCCAGGGCCTGCGGTGAACGCTCTGTCGGTGCATGTGGAGAGCGAAAAATGCATCACGAACGTCAATTAGAGTCGCGTAGCGGGCCAAGTTCATCCGGAGGTGAGGAGAAACGCCGCGTCCTTATACGTGTCTCTCTCCGTCTACGGGTTTTTTTTTTTTTTTTTTTTTTACCGCCTTGTCTCTCGCCTGATTGGCTCGCTCGTCTGAAGGTTACCACAACAAACACAGGAATCGTCCTCATCGGATTTCGGGCGTGGGATCCGTACAGGAGATTAACCCTAGCACGTTTTAGCGCTGCGGATGAATTTATAGCGGACGCGGCGCTAACATGCTGCTTAGTTACCGTTTGAATTGTTCGGATTAGTGTGGATCGGAAATGGTCAAACAATGGGATTTACATTTAAGGAGCTATTAGAGGCTGAATATTGGATATAGAAAGCGTTTTCAGCCTTAATCTGGTTCACTGATAGATAGATAGATAGATAGACAAAAAGATATCGATAGATAGATAGATAGATAGATAGATAGATAGATATAGATAGATAGATAGTAGATAGATAGATAGATAGATAGATAGATAGATAGATAGATAGATAGATAGATAGATAGATAGATTTTAATACATACAATCAGAATAAGATAGATAGAGAAGAAAGAAGAACTAATAATAGATAGATAGATAGATAGATAGACTAGATAGATAGACTAGATTAGAATAGATACGATAGATAGATAGATAGATAGATAGATAGATAGATAGATAGATAGATAGAGATAGATAGATAGAGATAGATAGATAGATAGATAGATAGATAGATAGATAGATAGATAGATTAGTTGAATTTTAATACATGCAACAAATACAGAGACAGACAGACAGACGATAGACAAACAGACAGACAGACAATAGATAGATAGATAGATAGATAGATAGATAGATAGATAGATAGATAGATAGATAGATAGATAGATAGATAGAGATAGAGATAGATAGAGAGATAGATAGATAGATAGATAGATAGATAGATAGATAGATAGATAGATAGATAGATAGATCGATAGATAGATAGATAGATAGATAATAGATAGATCGATAGAGATAGGATAGATAGATAGATAGATAGATAGATAGATAGATAGATAGATAGATAGATAGATAGATAGATATTTTAATACATAGCAAGATGATAGACAGATAGATAGATCGATAGATAGATTGATATAGATAGATAGATAGCAGATAGATAGATAGATAGATAGATAATAGATAGATAGATAGATAGATAGATAAGAGATATAGATAGATAGATAGATAAATATATAAATAGATAGATAGATATATAGATAGATAGATAGATAGATAGATAGATGGCAGATAGATCTATAGACGATAGATAGATAGATAGATAGATGAGTATAGAGAGATAGGATAGATAGATAGAGAGAAGAAGATAGATAGATAGATAGATAAGATAGATAGATAGATAAATAGATAGATAGATAGATAGATAGATAGATAGATAGATAGATAGATAGATAGATAGATAGATAGATAGATAGATAGATAGATAGATAGATAGATAGATAGATAGATAGATAGATAGATAGATAGATAGATAGATAGATAGATAGATAGATAGATAGATAGATAGATAGATAGATAGATAGAGAGAGAGATAGATAGATAGATATAGATAGTAATAGATAGATAGATAGATAGATAAGACAGATAGATATATAGATAGATAGATAGATAGATAGATAGATAGATAGATAGATAGATAGCGAGGGATATAAGCTAGATAGATAGATAGATAGATAGATATAGATAGATAGAGATATCGATAGATAGATGTATATAGATAGATAGATAGCTGCTCGAGATAGATAGATAGAGAGATATAGATAGATAGATAGATAGATAGAGAGAGAGACAGACAGACAGACAGAGAAAGAAAGAAGGATATATAGATAGACATTTGGACGCTGCCAGATCGAACGCACTTTCCTCTTTGTGAAAAGTTTGGTTTTCTCGTTAGTTTTTCTGGTAATTTTTTCTTTGCTTTTGCACGAGTGTCGGTTCTATAGATCAGCATCGTCGGATATACAATGTTTATACGCCAACAATTTCAAAAAATATAACCGATCTTTTTTTTTAAGAGGGTTTGGATCGTTTTTTTTTCCTTAGAATGTTCATTTCATTAAGCGCCACCTAGTGGACAAACATAATCAGTTACTTCATTTATATGATATCTTATTGAAAAGTTATGACGTTTTGAATATGGTACTTTTTATTCTATTACATTTCCAAAGATACCTTCCCTGTAGTTACAGAGGGAAATAATGCTGACGTGGCCCCAATGAGTCTCACACCCTTGATTTGGAAGGTAAAAAGTCTCATACACCGGTTAAAACCTAACCCAGGTTCCACCAATGACATCAAAAACCACGTTTTTCGGTACAAAATATTTGTAAAGGCGTGCTTATTTACAAAGCGAATAACCATCTATTGTTGGCTCCTGCCGAACACTTTTAAACATGCCCGAAATGGCTAAACAAAAACAGCATCTCATCCCCCTGATTATCAAGTTAACCAACGTGCCGTGTGCCAATTCAGACGCTCTGCTTTCGTTCCTAAGCGCTTGTGATATCTGTGGTAGTCGGAGAGGCCACAGAGCGTTGGCACACTCCGCATTACTCACACGATGATGTGTGCTGCTGTTGTGTGTTGTGTATTTCCACTCGGGATAAACACACAATGAGCGGTCGTGGTCAGAATTGTACATTTGACCAAGTGAAAAAAAAAATACGTTAAATATGTCATTAGTATAAAAACCCATGTGTCTCAAATGTGTGTCAACACCAGTCATGGGCAAACTACGACACGTACCCGGCCCACATCTGGCCCACAACTGGCCCTCACCCGGCCCGCACCTGGCCCACAACTGGCCCTCACCTGGCCCGCACCTGGCCCACAACTGGCCTTCACCCGGCCCTCACCCGGCCCGCACCTGGCCCACAACTGGCCTTCACCTGGCCCTCACCCGGCCCGCACCCGGTCCACAACTGGCCCTCACCCAGCCCTCACCCGGCCCGCACCTGGTGGCCCACAACTGCCCTTGGCCCTACCCGGCCCGCACCAACTGGCCTCCCCGGCCCTCACCCGGCCCGCACCCGGCCCACAACTGGCCTCACCCGGCCCTCACCCGGCCCGCACCCGGCCCACTGGCCCTCACCCGGCCCTCACCCGGCCCGCACCCTGGCCCACAACTGGCCCTCACCCGGCCCTCACCCGGCCCGCACCCGGCCCACAACTGGCCCTCACCCGGCCCTCACCCGGCCCGCACCCGGCCCACAACTGGCCCTCACCCGGCCCTCACCCGGCCCGCACCTGGCCCACAACTGGCCTTCACCTGGCCCTCACCCGGCCCGCACCCTGGCCCACAACTGGCCTTCACCCGGCCCTCACCCGGCCTGCACCTGGCCCACAACTGCCCTTTAACTGGCCCTCACCCAGCCCGCACCCGGTCCACAAGCCCGCACCCGTCCCCGCACCTGCCCCGCATTCGGCCCGCACTTTCCCTGCACCCGGCCCACAGCCGGTCCGTCTGCCCTTTTAATCTGGTACAGAATATTGGTACAGAATCATCCAAATCAAAGTATAGCCTTACATCTAAGTATAGCGAAGTGCATGTAAAGCTTGAACCAGAACCACAATGAACTCCCCCCTTCCCCCCCACCAACCCAGCAACAATTCATAACCCGACACGCCAACACTCCAAGCCCCACCCCCATCAACAACTCCGTGGACAGTACGAGCACTCTGGAAATTCGCATATACCCCGCACTCGCGATATGGTAGGAGACCTGAACTTGGGTTCTCTGGGCTGACAGGCATAACTGCATACCGGGGGACCCGTCTGTCCCAAAAGTTTCTGTGTCCCTGGGCCAAAAAGGTTGACCACCCCTGGTCTACACTCAAACTATGTTTGGTTTCGCCCTTAGAGGAATTCTCATTTATACTCAGGCCATAATTCCATACTGGGAAGGAAATGCTAAGGTTCCCTTCAGTGGACAAGACGATTTGAGTTGGTCAAACTTGTGTAGACAGGTCTGAGGAGTTAATAATGACCAGGAAAATGGGTGGAGTGGGGCTTCTCTAGGATGGAGGGATACCAGATGAATAGCTCAGGCACTCATGCCCCCCTTCATATGGGACGCCTGTAGCTCAGTGGTTTAAGGTGTTGGGCCGTCTGGGGTTTCTACCTCCGGTATAGCCAAGCTGCCACCCTCGGGTCCTTGAGCAAGGCCCTTAAACCTCTGGAAAGGCTGCAAGTGTATTTTCAGAGACCCTCCAAGTCTGTTCAGAGACATGGTGTTGTATGTGCAATCATGTCCTGGTCTTCACTACTTCATTAAACAAACAAATGTGAGAGAGCTAGGTTTGGGTTTTCTGGGTTTTCTCCAGGTGATAATAATAATAATAATAATAATAATAATAATGACAATAATAATAATAATAATATAAATAATAATAATAATAATATATTTCATTATATTTATATAGTGCTTTTCTGGACACTTTATATTATGAGAGGTGGATCTCCTCCTCCTCATCCACCACCGGTGGATTCCATCCAGGGTGTATCCTGCCTTAATGTCCATAGACGCCTGAGATAGGCACAGACTCCCCGTGACCCGAGGGAAGATCGGATAAAAGCGGTAGAAGAAAAGAATAGCCTTTATTTGGTCACATATACATTACAGCACAGTGAAATTCTTTTCTTCACATATCCCAGCTTGTTGTTGGTAGCTGGGGTCAGAGCGCAGGGTATCAGCCATGATACGGTGCCCCCTGGAGCACAGAGGGATAAGGGTCTTGCTCAAAGGACCCAAGAGGGCGGCAGCTTGGCCATACCGAGGCTTGAACCCGGGTCTTCTGATCCCCAGCCCGGCGCCTTAGACCACTGAGTTACACCCCTCCCTCTCACCTCCTGGTAGAAGATGAATGAATGATTGGCGTCCAGGGGGGAATTCTTGGGGGTGGTTCATTTGGAGTGTTGAACTGAAAAAGAACGTTGGGACTCGGGGATCGGTTTGCACGCTGCCCTGCCAAATTGTGATGTTTAACAGTCAGTTGAAGTTGCCGTCAGTTGGACTCGATTCCCCGAACTCCTATTAACTCAACAAGTGTTCTCCATCACGAAAGGCCTGTAAAACCGGCCTGTAAATCGCAAGGCAGACAGTAAATGATTAGCACCCGCTCCGGAGCGAAAGGCTATGATTAGACAATCAATCCACTGACAGCCACAGATTTACAGCTCTCCAGTCCCTATAAACGTTGGTAGCGACTGCAGGATACTTTGCCTGTCGCTGCTTGTTTCGACATAATCTTTCACGGTTTTTAAGGAAAGTGAGGTTTCGTAACCGATTGATATTCGTCATAAAACAAACAAACAAACAAACAAACAAATACGATTCTCCAATCGGCGTGGGGTAAGCTTGGCGTTCGACGGTTTAAAGACGTCAATCAGGGTTTCGCGGCTCTGCTAAGTCTCCGTCTTGTTTTCCCGCAGGACTGCTGGTGCATTACTGTGGTTAATTATTCTTTCATCGTGGAAGACAGCCAGGCTTTCTCTTTTGTATAAAAAAAAAAGAAGAAGAAAAGGAGAGAAGGAAAGCAGAAAAGCATGCTTCTTCTTTCGCCGGTGTGATGTGGGCACTGCAGAACAGGAGGGAGGAAGGGAGGGAGGGAGGGAGGGAGTAGGGCAAGCCAGAGGGCTCCCAGATCTCGTGCAAAACTCATGCGTGAGTAGCTTGTTTAGCTCTTCTTTCAAGTTTAGACAGAAAGAAAAAAAAAACAAGAGGGAGAAAGGGAGGGAGGGAGGGAAGGAAGGAGGGAGAGAGAGGTGTAGTGTGGATCCTGCCACGCGAGCGGGACTGCAGCGGTGGGCCAGATTACGAGTACGATTGAGGTCGCATGACAGCGCGGAAGAAAAGCAAGGGATGGATGGGGGCGGCGTTGCGTCAGCGGCGGCGATAAGTGACGATTTGAAAGCGCAGAATGGGGATCAATCGTTCCCATCTCACTTCTCAGCCCTCGTCTCTGGGCGGCGTGGACGCGGTCAGGAGACGCCGTCGCGTGTGAAGAACTGGCAGGCGACGAGCAGAACAGCGAAGGCAACGAGGCTGAATCAAAGTGTTACTCGGAGACACGTTTCTGAGGACGATTTCATGTCCAGATCGAACAGAGACGGTTTGTCTAGGGAGGTTTAACAACAATAAAACGCATTAACAAGGCACCAGAAGGTTCTAATAATGCGACAAACAAACCCATTCTCTGGTCAAGTTCAGTTAAATTGCCAGAGACTACAAGACAGCACTTTCGCCTGGACTCCATTAAAACCAACACACACCCACTCAGCATTCAGTCTGCCGCTCTTATTCCAGAGCTCATTCCAGAGTAATTTACATTACAGAGACGATGACATCCTATTTTCATTCATTCATTCATCTAATCACCTCTAATCTAACTATCCTTCTACCGCTTTATCCGATCTTCCCTCGGGTCACGGGGAGTCTGTGTCTATCTCAGGCGTCTTTGGGTATTAAGGCAGGATACACCCTGGATGGGATGCCAACCCATCGCAGGATGTATCTCACACTCACACACACTTACATACACACATTCATTTTCCAAGGTGCCAATCAACCTACCGTTGCATGTTTTTGGACCGGGAGGAAACCGGAGAACCCGGAGGAAAACCCCCTGGGGAACAGGGAGAACATGCACAAACTCCACACACACACATGGCCGAGACGGGAATCGAACCCTGGCGAACGTGCTAACCACTAAACCAGCGTACCCTCTTGTTTATGTTAATTTTACGCACAGACACGACAAAGACAGACTTCATAACAAAATAAAATAAAAATAAACACTTAATATTGTTTTAAAAATCAAATATTTGCATAGTCATGGCAGGATACACTGGTAAGTAACAGTAAGGCAGAGACAGGAATCAAACCCCTGACCCTGGAGGTGTGAGATAAACGTGCTAAAGGCTAAACTCAACAAATTATTATTATAATCATTATTATTATTATTATTATTATTATTATTATTATTATTATTATATTTATTTATTTATTTAGGGGGGCACAGTGGCTTAGTGGTTAGCACGTTCGCCTCACACTGCCAGGATCCGGGTTCAATTCCCGTCTCGGTCCAAAAACATGCACGGTAGGTTGATTGGCACCTTGGAAAATTGTCCCTAGTGTATGAATGTGTGTGTGTGTGTGTGTACTGCGATGGGTTGGCATTCCATCCAGGGTGTATCCTGCCTTAATGCCCATAGATGCCTGAGATAGGCACATTGTGCCCGTGACCCGAGGGAAGATCGGATAAAGCGGCTAGAAGATGAATGAACCTGCAACGTACTGATACTACAATACAGAAGGAAGAAATTTGTACTGCTTTAAATCTTCATCAGATGTGACCCTCTGACCTTCCTATGAGCTGTAGAGGACACGCAGGTAAACAAAGCATCATACGGTGAGTCACGGAGAGAAGCGTGTACCAGACCTTGTTTTTCACTTCTCCTCCAGACACTTGGCACACCACCTTCCTCTGCATTCCATATGTAGGCCTCCATCTCCAGGCCTTTACTCATCCCGTCACGTTATCCAGATCCATATGCCTCGGCTGGATCCAGATCAATTCTGGATCCAGCCGAGGCGAAAACACCCAAAACCTGCGATAACCAAAAAAGTTTCGGAACCCGGGGATCCATCGGATGTGACGGACGGCGAGTTTACAGGACGCCACTTTAGAAAAGACAAACAAATTGACTTCGATTTACAACAAAGCGTTTGGCAACGACGACTGCAAACATGTACCGGAGGCAAATAAACAATTCAAGACACATCATCAGTTGCTGATTACAAGCGAATCCGATCTTGCGCAATATCTGGAGACAAACGAGTACAAAAGAACAAATCATCCGGGATCTTCGTTACTTATGATGGAAGCGATATTTGGACAAGATGATGATTTGTGTAAATATCATTACGGCATCATTTAATAGGAACTGGTTGCCGTGTGGGGCACGGTGGGTTTAGTGGTTAGCACGTTCGCCTCGCGCCGCCAGGCTCCGGGTTCGATTCCCGTCTCGGCCATGTGTGTGTGTGGAGTTTGTGCATGTTCTCCCCCGTGTCCCCTCAAGGGGTTTTTTCTCCGGGTTCTCCGGTTTCCTCCCCCGGGTCCAAAAACATGCACGGTAGGTTGATTGGCACCTTGGAAAATTGTCCCTTATGTATGAATGTATGTGTGTGTGTGTGTGTGTGTCCTGCGATGGATTGGCATTCCGTCCAGCGTGTATCCTGCCTTAATGCCCATAGGCGCCTGAGATAGGCACAGTGACCCGAGGGAAGATCGGATGAATGATTGGTTCCCGTGTGTCGTTTTAGAGCGGCAAATTTATCCCTATATGCTTTATTTGTAACAAGTATAAAAATAAATATATTTTGTGCAAATTGTACTTTGTAAATTGTAGAATTTTCTTTGTTTCGGTACTTTAGTTGATTGTTTTTTTTGTTTGGACACCTGTTTACTTTTTTTTTTTCTACTTCGTACATTTTTAATCCAGACTTTAGTTAAAATCTATTTGGTCACATGATATAGAATATATAGGGTGGTGTAGCCCAGTGGTTAAGGTGTTGGTTGGCCTCTCTGGACCGAAAGATCACAGGTTCAAACCCCACAACCACCAAGCTGCCACTAGTGGGCCCTTGAGCAAGGCCCTTAACCCTCAGTTTGTAAGTCGTCTGGAAAGTCGCTCTGGATAAGGGCGTCTGCCAAATGCCAAACTTAATAATACATAACATAGTATAGTACTATACAGTACTCTGTATAATATATATCAAAAAATATATATATCATTTTTAAATAATATAAAATAAAAAAAAAAACTGTAAACTGTAGAATACCTAATACAATAATAAAAAAATAAAAAATAAATAATATAATATATATATATATATATATATATATATATATATATATATATATAATACATTTACATTTATTTATTTATTTATTTTTCCCTGGATACATTTGGTATTTAAAAAAAAGCACTGTCGCTGTGGATAAATGCTGCATTTGTAAATACATTCCCGATTAAAACTTGGATTTAAACTCGATTCCCGGTGCGCTATGGGTTTCTGCGTCATTGTTGCGTATTACACGTACGTACGTTTGTTGACTATAAGATTAGTCCTTGCTTCCTGAGCATCCCGTTCCACATTTAGTCCCCATTTTTAAGACCCTTACCTCTAACATTTAAAAGCTGGGATATGGTGTTGAATCGCTAACGATCTCAGATGCTAATTAATGTGTTGCTTACAGTCTGACTGACTGTATACGCCTAGGAAGAACCAATAATAACACTCCTGTGACTGTAATGCGTTTCATGGTATGTATGACATACTTTGTGTCACCCAAATAGGGATGAGTCTGGATTCTCTCAGGGTTTCTTCCTCATACCATTTAAGGGAGTCACACTCGCTACACTTGTCCCAGGCTTGCTCATTAGGGATAACCCACACACACACACACACACACACACACACACACACACACACACACACACACATTCTTCCACTGTAACCAAATCTCAATGGACAAGGTCCGGTGTCCTGATACTTCCGTGCATCAAATAGGTTACTATATTATTAGTACGGGTGCGAGTAAAAGCACAAGTTAATTCGTGTCAGGCCGAGGTAACGAAGCTTAGCGCACGCGTGTTTGCGTTAACGCATCGTAGCTAAGGAGGCTCAATCCACCCCCGCGATTGTAACCATTTGTAACTATTAAACACAACCTGTCACATGCGTATTATTTACACTCCGGTAATTGTTCCATTCATCGTCAGACACGCCATCAGGTGTATTGCAGTAATTATTGTTGTTGATTTGTTTCGTCGCCCCCCCCCCATATACTGTCACAAAGTTCGAGCAACATGTCTGTCTGGATTGGATCTTTGTCGCGAGCACAATGCCGACAAAGGAAAACCGGACACGCCCTGATTGTATTCCGAGCGAGAAAATTCCACGCCGGTCTATAACCAGCCTGCGTTTTTCTGCGTCATCAACAGGATTCCTTCGTCTTCCTGACGGGGAGAAACGTACCAGAATAGAAGCAGCTCTTCTTTTCAAATGTCAACGCTTTCGCAAAAAGATTCGCCGGCGCCCCGGTGACGAAGAAGAGATTATAGAGGGGAAACTTGGCAGCTCGGAAACGGTGATCGAGTCGGTGCATTCTGTTTTATTCCCTGGCGCTCGTGTGTTGAGCGAATATTGTTCAATATAATGATACTAGGGGGCACGTGGTTAGCACGTTCGCCTCACACCTCCAGGGTCGGGGGTTCGAATCCCGTCTCGGCCATGTGTGTGTGTGTGGAGTTTGTGTATGTTCTCCCCGTGTCTCAGGAGGTTTTACTCCGGGTTCTCCGGTTTCCTCCCCCGGTCCAAAAACATGCACGGTAGGTTGACACCTTGGAAAATTGTCCCTAGTCTATGAATGCGTGTGTGTGTGTGTGTCCTGTGATGGGTTGGCATTCCATCTAGGGTGTATCCTGCCTTAATGCCCATAGACGCCTGAGATAGACACAGACTCCCCGTGACCCGAGGGAAGATCGGATAAAGCGGTAGAAGATGAATGAATGAATGAATGAATAATGAAACTAATGTAATAATTATAGCAAGACATACAAATACAGTATTACTGACACACGTTTCCCCCTTCAGGATTTCTTTCTTTCTTGCTTGTTATTATTATTATTATTATTATTATTATTGATTTCAGCATTGTACATGAATACCTCATCTACTCATCGGATGGATTCCGATAGCTGGGGAAGGAAAAACGCCGGCTCCTGGGCTTCGACGTACTTAACAGGACTTGAACGGAGCGAAAATCCAAACCACATAGTGGTCGCTCGACACCAAAAGGTTCATTTAGGGCGTAAATCGGTGACAACAACCACAGGACGGCGGGTTGTTGAATAGCTTAGCATTAGCAAACTCAACTAGTATAGTTTAGCAAACTCCAGTCAACAATAATGATTCAGATGATTCATCAAATATGATTCTTTTGAATCATATGATTCTTTTTGGTTTCTCTCAGGGTTTCTTGCGCTCTTCCTTCGCAACAGGTCGGCGAATACTTTAGCATTTATACAAAAAGAAAAAACACTGAACTTCACAGGGAAGTTCATTCATTCATTCATTCATTCATTCATTCATCTTCTAAAATCTCTCAACCGCTTTTATCCGATCTTCCCTCGGGTCACGGGGAGTCTGTGTCTATCTCAGGCATGTCTATGAGCATTAAGGCAGGATACACCCTGGATGGAATGCCAACCCATTACAGGACACACACACACACACACACACACACACACACATTCATACACTAGGGACAATTTTCCAAGGTGCCAATCAACCTACCGTGCATGTTTTTGTACCGGGGAAGAAACCGGAGAACCCGGAGAGAAACCCCCTGAGGAACAGGGAGAATATGTAAACTCCACACACACACACACACAGATATGTTGGAGGCGTACACAGCTTTATAACTGCTCTATCTGAACGCAATAAATAAATGAAACAATTTTTTCATTGGTTTTTTTTTTTATAATTTTGTTTTTGATTATTGTTTGTAATTGCTTTATGTGATGTTTACATCCAATTTCACTGTACTGTGTTCAACCACAATAAAGATTTGTTCTTGATACAATGTCAAATACATTTAAATAATAAATAAATAAATAAAAATCATTTGTATTTCTTACTGTATAATGCGTCAATATAATATATAATATCATTCATTCATTCATTCATCTTCTAGCGCTTTATACGATCTTCCCTCGGGTCTCGGGGAGTCTGTGTCTATCTCAGGCGTCTATGGGCATTAAGGCAGGATACACCCTGGATGGAATGCCAACCCATCACACACACACACACACACACACACACACATTCATACACTAGGGACAATTTTCCAAGGTGCCAATCAACCTCCCGTGCATGTTTTTGGACCGGGGGAGGAAACCGGAGAACCCGGAGAAAAACCCCCTGAGGACACGGGGAGAACATGCACAAACTCCACACACACATGACCGAGACGGGAATCGAACCCGGACCCTGGAGGTGTGAGGCGAACATGCAAACCACTAAACCACCGTGCCCCTTAATATGTATAATATAATATATAATATAATAATAATAATAATATAGTATAAAGTGCAAATGGGGAGGGTTTGTATAGTCATCACCCGGTGCACATTTACTAATAAATATTGTTGACAGTTTTGTTTTATATCCAACGAAAGAAGTGCAAAACAATTCGTGGCTTTAATTTGAACATAACGATTAAATATGTGGCCGTGATTTTCGACTCCTGCTTTGGACTCCTGTGGTGGAAAATCTGGAAGTTCAGTAAGTTATGGTATTAAACATTGACTCTGAAGGCCGTGAGCTCAAATACCACAGTTCACATACTAGCTCCTGGGCCCCTGAGCCAGGCCCCTATTGCTCAGTTGCAAGTCACTATGGATAAGGGCGTCTTTTGATCACAGTAAACACAATATTATGAAAACAATTTCACTCCAATGTTATAAAGACATGTCTCTATGTTATACAGTCATAACACACACATGTCAGGTAATGAATCGCATATGGAGGTGGGGAGAAAATGGGAATTTCGACATATGCTGGAAATCTGTGACACTGTGGCGTGAAAAGCACGATCGGGATGAAGCATGTTGAAAGGTTTCACACGTCGACTTTTCCAGGAGAAAAAAAAAGTTGGGATTTGATTCATTCAAGACTCTATGTCGTTTATACAACTGAGGGAGGTGAAGGGCCTCGTTTAAGGGCCCCAAAGTTACACCTTGGGGGTACAAATGGGGATTTGCACTCATGATTAGGAGTTTGACATCTTAAACCTAAAAGAGCATTGTGCCCACATATGTATTAGTTGTATAAAGGGTATACGATGATCTATAATCAATAATAATAATAATAATAATAATAATAATAATAATAATAATAACTAGACATGGGACATTTCAGCTGCCCCTTCAGCGACCCCTTAGAGCCTGGTCCCTTTAATATTTAGGATTGTTTATTCACCAGAAACACCCGTTTTGGGCGTATTTCTGTGAGGGGGCGGGGCCAGTGATGCACGTGACATCATTAAATTATCCAGTGTCCAACTCTCGTCGATGTGCCGAGCGTTTAGACATGTCACATGACCCTGTTTGCGAGTTTCGCTGATTTTTCACGTTTGCGGCAGTCATATGTTTGTGACCGACTCCATCTCACCTACGAGTGGATATGTCAAATGTGCATGTCGGGCGAACACGGGGCCGAACAGCGGAACGGCAAATTTCCCCATTCATTCTCTATGGGGCTGAAATGTCGCGGCTTTCCAGAAATTCCGAACGTGTGTTGGAGGTATATATGATGGTGATCCACTCCGGACCCCCTACGAGTGGATTTCCCATATGTGCATGTTGGACGCTCACAGGCCGAAACTGTGAGGCACGAAATTTCAACCCCATTCATTTTCTATGGGAAAAAAAAAAATCCCGCTTTTTGGCCCCGGGTTCGGAATTCCGCGGAGCGATTCCTTATAAAAGTAACAGCGCACCTCACACCATCGGGACAATATGAGGTACGATTTGAGGAATGATAATATATGATAAAGCATTTTGTAAATAGATATAAAATTAGTTAGTGCGTTTCTGTATGACTCTATAGCTCAGTGGTTAGAGCACTGGTCTTGTAAACCAGGGGTCGTGAGTTCAATCCTCACTGGAGCCTACAGGATTTGATTATGGTCCCAGAGCCCAAACTCTTTGGGCCCAAGCACCAAAAAAAAAAACCCTTTATTATTTTCTGTTCCAGATTTGCCGTGTCACGTTCACACTGACACAAAGCATTCTGGGACGTACAGTACAAGCGTCTGAAAACGTTCCCTATGCTGTTTTTATTGTCTTTTTACAGCATCAAAGAGAATGAACGATGGCAACGTTATAGACAGGACGAAAGGAAACCCACTTCTTCTATTTTATATATTTACAAAAGAACGTACATAAGTTCTTTGTTAATTTACTGTTATTAACATTTTGTTTTACTATTAATATCTGTAAACATCAACAGTTTACATTTTAAAACTCTTTTAAATAAAATGGTTAAATAATATATGAAAGACATTCATTTTCTATGGTAAAAAATTGAAAAAACATGAATTTTCCTAGATTCCCCATAATTCCCTGTGTTTTTTTGGACCGAGTGGATACGTTGATACGACCGAACAGCGGAGCGTCAAAATGTTCCCCATTCATCTGTATGGACCGGAATATTGCAGAATTCCCGGAATTCCCGGAGTGGGTCTGGGATTTGAGAGACCTACTCCATCTCACCTGCGAGTGGATATGTCAAGTGTGTCAAATTATCCAGCATCCAACTCCCGTCGATGTGCCGAGCGTTTAGACAGGTCACATGACCCTGTGTCCGACTTTCGCCGTTTTGCAGATTTTTCACGCTGGCGGCAGTCATATATGTTAGCGACCCGACCTACACCATCTCACCTACGAGTGGACATGTCAAATGTGCATGTCAGACGAAGAGCGGAGCGTCCAATTTCCCCATCATTCTCTATGGGGCCGGAATGGTGCGGATTTCCCGAAATTCCGAACGTGTGTGGGGTTCGGGAGGTATATGATCGTGATCCACTCCGGACCCCCTACGAGTGAATACGCCACCGTGAGGCACGAAATTTCAACCCCATTCATTTTCTATGGGAAAAAATTGGATATGAGGTGTTCGGACAAAAACTGCAGGACGAGTTATGCGCCGAAAAGAGAGATTATACTAGCGCTAATAACATTAATCAATAATTTCATTAAATACAGTAAATAAATAAAATGTAAACAGATGTTTATAAGGCTCTATAGCTCAGTGGTTAGAGCACTGGTCTTGTAAACCAGGGGTCGTGAGTTCAATCCTCACTGGAGCCTTTTTCATTATATTGATTATTGATTATTCATTGTACATATATTATATATATATATATATATATATATATGTACAATGAATTGAATTTATTACATTAAAATTGAAATGAATATTTTAAAAAATGTTGTTTAAATTTGTTCACATTTTACTGTACTGAAAAAATCATCCTTATATATATATATATATATATATATATATATATATACTCTATATATATATATATATATATATATATATTATTTTTTTTTTTTTAATGTTTTAATATTGAGGATCTATTAAAAAATGAACACATTTACCCAATTCTAGATTTGTTTTTATTTTTAGATTAAATAAATCATATCTTTTATTTATAATTTAGCCAATATGAGTCATATACTTCTGCAAGTCAGATATATACATGTTAAATAATAAGATTTATACATTTTAAATGATCAGATTCGGAGATTTTATTCAATCAGATTTATACAAAAAATTTACTAAAATAAAGTAAAAAAATAAATAAAAGAAAACTAGACATGGAATATTTCCTGAAGGAAATGTGAGTGATGTTTGCCGATGCAAACCTCGGCTCCGGGTTCCTTAGAGCCTGGTCTGTTTAATATTTAGCGGTGAATTCCAAATTCTTGCTCGTTCTAAGAGACGAGGGTTTAAACACCAGAAACACCCATTTTGGGCGTTATTAAATTACCCAGCGTGGGTCGATCTCCGGCCGAACAGCGAATATTCCATATGTGCATGTCGGACACTCACAGGGCGAACCGTGAGGCACGAAATTTCAACCCCATTCAATTCCTATGGGAAAAGAATTCCCGCTTTTTGGCCCCGGGTTCGGAATTCCGCGGGGCGATTCCTTATAAAAGTAACAGCACACCTCACACCATCGGGACGCACGATATGAGGTGCGATTCGTGATGATCGGATAAAAACTGTAGGACGAGTTACGCGCCGAAAATGTGACCGAAGCGAGAGAGAGATTATAACAGTGATGCGTTTGCACACGGCACTAATAATACATTAAATACTGTAAATAAACAAACAAACGTCTATAAGGCTCTATAGCTCAGTGGTTAGAGCACTGGTCTTGTAAACCAGGGGTCGTGAGTTCAATCCTCACTGGAGCCTACAGGATTTAGTTCCTCAATGGTTATAGTCCAAAATAACTCTAATTTACATAATCCCCTTTTTCATTATAATGATTAAAGTGCATAATTAATTGCATTTATTACATTAAAAGTGAATAATTAAAAAAAATGGTTTCAATTTATACTGAAAAATAATCCTCCTCATCAGAATCACTTTTTGAATGCTTGAATTTAATCAATTGTATTTATTATATTAAAATTTAATAATAATTTAAAAAATGGTTCATACAAAAAAAACAAACAAAAAAATAAAATAAAATGTGGTAAGCAAAACTGACTTGTGAAGAATTCTTGAAGTAATCGATTCCACATTAAAATCTAGTCGATAATAAATTCTACTATATATTTCAACCAGACAAATAAACAAAAACAAAAGTCAAACTTTTTGTTTTTTGTTTTTAATACATCTTAACCAATAAGAGGAGTACGGTGGTGAGATTTGAACCGGCAACTGTCTGGTCCAGAAAGTAACACCTTAAACACTGTGCTATCATCTCCGCGTCACACCTCCAGCGTCCGGGATCGATTCCCATCTCGGCCATGTGTGTGTGGAGTTTGTGCATGTTCTCCCCGTGCCTCAGGGGGTTTGTCTCCGGGTTCTCCGGTTTTCTCCTCCGGTCCAACAAACGTGCACGGTAGGTTGATTGGCATCTTGGAAAATTGTCCCTAGTGTATGAATATGTGTGTGTGAATGTGTGTGTGTGTGTGTGTGATGGGTTGGCATTCCATCCAGGGTGTATCCTGCCTTAGACGCCTGAGATAGACACAGACTCCCCGTGACCCGAGGGAAGATCAGGATAAAGCGGTAGAAGACGAACGAATAAATATTCTCATTATAAATAGGACTTTCTTAGAAAGAAATCCAGTCTAGAAAGCACCGCGAGGTCTCGCCCTATTTGTTAAAAGGCGACGACGGCGTACAAAGGATAAAACGCTTTAAATTAATCAGGTTAATACGCCCCCTCTTTTTTTCACCGCTGAACACCTGTGGAACTTTAACAAGCCGAAAATAATGCGCTGCATGTCTGGATATGGAAAGACTTTGGGCCTTTTTTTTCTTTTTTTCTTTTTTTGGTCAACATTCAAAGGTGGCAAAAACAACCT
>JACRUU010000017.1:3903185-3908185 GCA_030449085.1 Kryptopterus vitreolus
ACACACCCACACACACACACACACACACACACACATTCACACACTTGGGACAATTTTCCAAGGTGCCAATCAACCTACCGTGCATGTTTTTGGACCGGGGGAGGAAACCGGAGAACCCGGAGAAAAACCCCCTGAGACACGGGGAGAACATGCACAAACTCCACACACACATGGCCGAGACGGGAATCGAACCCGCACCCTGGCGGTGTTAGGCCAACGTGCAAACCACTAAACCACCGTGCCCTCATTGAACAAAATCGATCTTTTAAAATCCCCTAATACCCCGTGGGATCCCCCCAATCCCGGGGGGCAGAGCAAGACTCTGCAGCCATCAGGAGGCAACCGACCTGGCATGGTTTAAATCTGTGAGGTCCTGGGTGAGAGCTGGTCCTCATTACGTTTTAAACACGGCGATGTTTACACGCTGTCCGGCGCGAGAGAAAGAAAGGACGAAATCATAGCATCGTACACGAGCGAAACCAAAAGAATCCGTTCCCACTGACTGGTCTCACGTCAACTATGGATTCCACGATATTACCAACGTCAGCTGTTTACTCAAGGCTGCTCCATCAAAGGGCCGTGTGATTAAACACGGGGCCTCCCCTGCAGGGCGTTTTTTTTTTTTTTTTACTCGTACTCTTTGGTTTCACCATCGGCTTCCTGACGCTCCATTGAAGAGCGTGTGGTACGGATCTCAAAGGACGGTGACAAAAGCTCCGTCTGAGAGCCGTGCGATCCGACATCCTGTTTAATCCCTTTTATGAAAGCTTGTGTTTTCTTTAAGCAGATCAGACGGCGTGATCCGCCGTCCCCACGCTGCCTGTTTGTACAGGATGTGCAGGAGTTACTATAGTATTACTCGCAACAGCATTTTTTTGTTGCTAATCGTTTCTAGGTCCGATGACTTTTTCTAGAAAAATTCTTATTTGTTTTTTTTTTTCTTAATGGTCCTATAAATGACGTCGAGTGATTTTGAGATAGTGACCTCCAACAAAAGTGGAATTTCATGATAAATAACAAAGAACATTCATTCATTCATTCATTCATTCGTTCATCTTCTAGCGCTTTATCCGATCTTCCCTCGGGTCACGGGGAGTCTGTGTCTATCTCAGGCGTCTATGGGCATTAAGGCAGGATACACTCTGGATGGAATGCCAACCCATCACAGGATACACACACACACACACATTCACACACACACACATTCATACACGCATGCATACACTAGGGACAATTTTTCCAAGGTGCCAATCAACCTACCGTGAATGTTTTTGGACCGGGGAGGAAACCGGAGAAAAACCCCTGAGGTACGGGGAGAACATGCAAAACTCCACACACACGCGCATGGCCGAGACGGGAATCGAACCTGGACCCTGGCGTTGTGAGGCGAATGTGTTAATTTTCTTCGAATTGATCTTGGAAATAAGCACTAAGACTAAAATGTTAAGTATTGACAAATAGGATGGTTTTTGTGTCGCATTAAAAACGGTTAGAAAAAAGACTCTTTTATTTGATATTCTTATTAGTGACGTGTGCAAAAGCAGCACTATTATAATCTCTCTCTCGCTTCGGTCACATTTTCGGCGCGTAACTCGTCCCGCAGTTTTTGTCCGATCCTCACGAATCACGAAACTTATCCCACTGTGCTCCAGGGGGCGCTGTATCATGTTTGACCCCAGCTTCCAAACCAACCGGGTGCTGTAATGTATACGTGAGAAATACATGCTATATGTTAACGTTATGTTAACAGTACAGTCTGGACATGACCCTCTTGTTTCCAGACACTACTTGGGGTCGGGGTTCCCCGGGTGGAAACGATTCATCACTGGTGCTGAGGATTTTATATTTTTATATAATTGGGTGATTTAGGGTTAAGGGCCTTACTCAAGGGCACAAGTAAATTACTCATATATATATATATCTATATATATATATATATATATATATATATATATATATATATATATTTATATATATATATATATATATATATATATATATATATATATATATATATATAATATCTATATAATGTGTGGGTGTGTGTGGTTTTTTTTACTGGTGGCAAATTGTAGGTTCCAGAAAGAATATATAAATAATAAAAAAAAAGATGTTATTTCAAGCCTGGATTCAACTGGTTTAATGTGGAATGTTGAAGCTCCACCCCCGACAGAACCTCTGTGATTTATTCTCCTGGCCGTGGTCTGTACAACACTGAGCAGCTTTGTGAATAATCTTTTTTTTTTGCCTCCCCTCGATTAACAGGATCGAATAGCGCTAATGGCAGAAAAAGCAAATAACACTTGAGCACTGTTCCTTCTCTAAACACTCGACACGTAAACGGCAATGCGAGATGAAAGTCATGAAAGTAATACAAATACAAATCGAGTGGTTTTTATTTCACAGTAATCGCATGACTCGCCAATAGGAGCAAAAACCCACCCAGACCCCCCAAATCCATCCATCCCCCTCCCTCCCAAAATCCACCCAACCACAACAAAATCCACCCCAAAAAACCCACCCAACCCGCCCCCAAAATCCACTCGACAGCCCGCCCCCAAAATCCACCCAAAAACCCATCCAACCGCCCCCCAAAATCCACCAAAAAACCCCACCCAACCCGCCCCCATAATCCACCCAAAAAAAACCCCACCCAACCCACCCCCAAAATCCACTCACCAGCCCCACAAAATCCACCCAAAAACCCATCCAACCGCAACCGCCCCTCACAAAATCCACCAAAAAACCCCACCCAACCCGCCCCCATAATCCACCCAAAAAAAACCCCACCCGCCCAACCTGCCCCCAAAAATCCCTCAGCCAGCCCCCAAAATCCACCCAAAAACCCATCCAACCGCCCCCCGAAATCCACCAAAAACCCCCACCCCAACCCGCCCCATAATCCACTCAAACCGCCCCCCAAAATCCACCCAAAAAAACCCACCCAACCCGCCCCCAATATCCACTTAACCAGCCCCCAAAATCCACCCAAAAACCAATCCAACCGCCCCCCCCCAAAATCCACCAAAAACCCCACCCCAACCCGCCCCATAATCCACTCACAACCGCCCCCCAAAATCCCCCAAAAAAAACCCCACCCAACCGGCCCCAAAATCCACCCAATCCCCGCAAAAAAAACCCCCCCCACTCCCCCCCCCCCAGCCCCCAAATCCCCCACCCCAAACCCAACCCGACCGGCCTCCCAAAATCCACCCAACCCACCCCCCAAACTCCACCCACCCCCCCCCCAACACCACACCCCACCACCCTCACCTCACAACACCCCCCACAACCCCCCCCAAATCCACCCAACCCCCCAACCCAACCCCCCACCCCCAAATCCACCCACCCCCACCACCCACCAAAACCAACTCAACACCCAACCACCCAAACCGCACAACCCACACAACCAGCCCCCAAAACCCATACAACCCCCGCAAAAAAAACACCTACCCCACCACCACAAAACCCACCCAATGTCCCCCAAAACACACCGAATACCCCCCAAAAACCACCCAACTACCTGAAAACCCACTGAACAAACCCTAAAATCCACCAACCGTCCCAAAAAACCTACCCAACCCCTCCCAAAAAACCACCCAACTACCCCCCAAAAACCCATTCAACGACCCCAAAAACCACCTAACTACCCAAAAAACCCACCCAACTACCCCAAAAACCTACCCAACCCTCCCAAAAAACCCACACCACACACCCCAAAAACCCGCCCAAACGACCCCAAAAACCTAACTCCCAAACTACCCCAAAAACCCGCCCAACGACCCCAAAAACCACCTAACTACCCACTACCCCAAAAAAACCCACCCAACCCCTCCTAAAAAACCTAAAAAAAACCCACCCCAATGACCCCATAAACCCCACCCCACACCCCCAAAAACCAAATCGTACCTAAAGGTCTCCCAAAACCCAGCCAACCACCCCAAAACTCACCAAAAAAAAAACCCACCCAACCACCCCCGCCCTCCAAAAGAAACCCCCATTGGGCCCCTTATAACCACCCAACTGGCCCCCAAACCCGACGGAGCTCTTCCCAGCAGATTGGCATCCCAGAGAGGAAATGAAAGTCATCACTCTTCCTCCTCGTGTCCGGTGAAGAGCTCGCGCTCTCGAAAAACCCGAGCCCTCGGAGAAGCCCGTCGTCGCCCGTCGTCGCCCGTCATCTCCCGTCATCTCCCGTCATCGCCCGTCATCGCCCGTCATCTCCCCCACGCTCACGGGCTTGTTTACGTTCAGGCCTGCTGGTTGCGCGCTCCAAATGACTGGAAGCAATTTCATCCTGGAAAGCCACGCGTAAACACAATGGGGGGAAATTAGAGGGTGCTCACGCTCTGATTTACAGCAGAACCTGGCCTGCACTGCGGCCCGGCTACAGACCACACTACACGCACTGTTTATATGGACACGGCGGCTGAGAGCGGGCCCAGCTCCGAGCCAGCTTTTCAATGGAGGAATACCCATCACAAAAATCTCTCTCTCTCTCTCTCTCTCTCTCTCTCTTCCTCCGGGGCGAGGCCGAGTCGGGATAAAGAGGGATGGATGGAAAACGCTGGCTGAAGCGGAATTCTACATACATCTCGTCATGAGGACATCAATAAACACATATTCATAATATAGATGTCAAACTGACATCTATATTTCCCATTATAGGGATTTACACAGCACTCTCTTTCCCCCGAAAAAAGAAAGAAAGAAAAAAGTATTTTTTTTGTTTATAAATACCATATTATTAATCATTTTTTTATTATCAATGTTATTTATTTGTCTTTATTTATCCTCTCATTCTATTTATTTATTTATTTTAATTGACTTTTTTTTTTATTTGACTTTATTTATTTTAGTATTTTCAATTTTCAACTTTTTTTTTTTTTTTTACAAATTAACCACTTCTTTTCACTTCTATTTTAACATATTTTATGTTTATTTCATTTTATGTTTTATTTCATTTCATTGCTTTCTGAATCGCTTCATTATAGATATTT
>JACRUU010000017.1:3910685-3920685 GCA_030449085.1 Kryptopterus vitreolus
TAGATTAGCATACAGAACAGGCAGATGGACAGATGATAGATAGATAGATAGATAGATGAAGACAGATAGATAGATAGATATAGATAGATAGATAGATAGATAATAGATAGATAGATAGATAGATAGATAGATAGATAGCAGACAGACAGGCAGATGGACAGATAGATAGATAGATAGATAGATAGATAGATAGATAGATAGATAGATAGATAGCAGACAGACAGGCAGATGGACAGATAGATAGATAGATAGATAGATAGATAGATAAATAGATAGATAGATAGATATACGCTAATATAGTGAGGAGATCGTACCTGTTGTGAATGCGCAGATAGTAGGTGTAATTGGGGGAAATTTAGGAGTATGAGTGGATGCACTGAACATTTATTTATTTATTTCTTGTTTGGGTTTTATTCGCCAAAACACAACACAAGGAGCAGATCACTCACATAGTAACGCACACTGCATTATAACACGTTAATAACATTAGTGCTGTTAAAGTGAATTTGTGTTAACATGTGTTAACATGGCTTAGTGTGTGTGGAGTTTGTGCATGTTCTCCCTGTGCCACAGGGGTTTTTCTCCGGGTTCTCCGGTTTCCTCCCCCGGTCCAAAAACATGCACGGTAGGTTGATTGGCACCTTGGAAATTGTCCCTAGTGTATGAATGTGTTGAATGAGTGTGTGTGTGTGTGTGTCCTGCGATGGGTTGGCATCCATCCAGGGTGTATCCTGCCTTAATGCCCATAGACGCCTGAGATAGGACACAGGCTCCCCGTGACCCGAGGAAGATCGGATAAAGCGGTAGAAGATGAATGAATGTTTTAGCACAAATTTGTGTGTGTGTGTGTGTGTGTGTGTGTGTGTAGCTATTAAAATACGCGTGGACGAGTCGAAGATCAACAACACGGACACGCCGGACCCCGGCGCGGGATTACGGCGCGAGTCAACATGCGGCTCTTGTTCAAAACACTGACGTCACCTGAGCTCGGGGTGTCATCAGCGGTGAAAACAGATTATCCCGTTGAGCCGCCCTTTCATTACACCACACACACACACACACACACACACACACATACACACCAATGAAAAACGCTATAATGGACCATCCGAGTCCATGATTAGCACCCTGTATAACCCCCCCCCCCCATGTGATCATGCAGTGAAGTTCATCACGGTTCACCTGGCGTAAGAATGCCGTCAGTCAGAAGACAGGAATGCAGACGCTACAATAAGATAGCAGCAGTGTGTGAACAGAAATGCGAAGGTTGGTGCCACGAGAAAGGTCACGAGCGTTTCACGATCAGGGTGTGAAGGGTTCGTACGTGCTTTTATTCCTTCTCCGAGGAACAACAGGCGGATCACGAACTCACGCGTCCCACCTCCGGGCCGAGTGTCGAACAACAGCCGCGGTCCGGGTTTTACCCTTTATTTCATTCATTCATTACATCCGATCTTCCCTCGGGTCACGGGGAGTCTGTGTCTATCTCAGGCGTCTATGTGCATTAAGGCAGGATACACCCTGGATGGAATGCCAACCCATCACACACACACACACACACACACACACACATACACTAGGGACATTTTCCAAGGTGCCAATCAACCTACCGTGCATTTTTTTGGACCGGGGAGGAAACCGGAGAACCCGGAGAAAAACCCCCTGAGGCACGGGGAGAACATGCACAAACTCCACACACACATGGCCGAGACGGGAATCGAACCCGGACCCTGGAGGTGTGAGGCGAACGTGCTAACCACTAAGCCACCGTGCCCCGGCTACCCTTTATTTTATCATTCTTATTTCTACACATCGTTTTCTACTTCTATACACGATCAGTACAGCCAGGCATCTACACATGTTCATCTGAGACCTGCTGAATCACTACACAATAAAGACACCTGAAACAAAATCCACTCACACGCTTCAGCGAGCTTTCCCCGACGTCGTTCTGTACAAGCGTTTAACGTACACGTTTTCATCTTTTTTTTTCCTGGATTTTTTTTTACAGGTAATTTAATTTTGTAATGCTTCACATGCTTTGCTTTTCATGTTGTTTGTTTGTTTGTTTGTTTGTTTTTTTTATAAATAATTCATTTATTTGCCGATTTTAATGTGTGACACGTGTTTATGTCAACATTTTTATGCTTTTCTTTTTTTTGGTTTGTTTTGTTTTTAATTTCCAGGCGTCCAAAACACCCGTCATGTTTTATTTACTGCAACTTAACAGGTGTTTTATGGTTTTAGGTTACGCATATATTTCAGAGGATTTTCTTTTTCTTTCTTTAAAAAAAAAATTAACATTTTAATGCATTTTGCATAAAAAAAAAAAAAAATATATATATATATATATAATATATATATATCTCTATATATATATATATATATATAATGAATCATTCTACCATATTTTTTCTATTTATATATTTATGTATTTCTTTACATTATTTCATTATTTATGAATTTTTAAGGTGATATTGTTTTCTTTTTTCTAAAAATTTTTATTATTCATTCATTCAGTCATCATTCTTCTTTACCGCTTTACCGGCTTTATCCGCTTCCCCATCCGATCTTCCTCGGGTCACGGGAGTCTGTTCTATCTATGTGTCTATGGGCATAAGGCAGGATACACCTGGTGGATCCAACCATCACAGGGCACACAAACACACACACACAAACACATTCATACACGAGGGACAATTTTCCAAGGTGCCAATCAACCTACCGTGCATGTTTTTGGACGAGGGAGGAAACCAGAGAACCCGAGAAAAAAACCCCTGAGGCACGGGGAGAACATGCACACACACATGACCGAGACGGGAATCGAACCCCGACCCTGGCGTGTGAGGCGAACGTGCTAACCTCTAAACCAAAACCACCGTGTCCTAGTTTTATATATATATATATTATATATATATATATATATATATATATATATATATATATATATATATATATATCTATATATCTATATTCCATTAATTGATTCATTTCTTACACATTTTTCCTGTATATTATTTCCTGCCATAATTCCTCCATTGTGTGTGGTTATATAAATCCAGAACCCGTACTGTGTACTGTTGACGTGTTGTTTGTTTACATACTGACGTGTAGAAAATAGAAGTGGGATGGAGGGAGAGTGGCGTGGAGATGAACTGTGCGTGATTGGGTTACAGGGTTATAAACGGTGAGTGTTTGGGTGAAGGGCGCGGGTTTCCGTCCGTACGGCTTCCCTTTGTGCCGAATCAAAAAGCAAATCCCACTTGATACATTCCCGCTTCATCTCCTGCTCCTCTTCCTTTCTTCTTCTTCTTCCTCTTCTTCTTCTTCTTCTTCTGGGAAGACTGCTTGGGGAAAACAGTGGTGAAAACCCCCGCCTGCCTGAGAGACAACGGCATGACGGCGCGTGATTAGCACTTTTACCGCGTTCGCCGTCTTTCAGGAGCTCGTGAATGTCACCGATGGCGAAGCATGGAGTGATGTATGGAGTGATTACTCCATACACTTGTGTCAGACGTTGCTATGATCGATCACATGCCGGGGCACGCTCGCACCCTCGCGCTGATTTCAGACGCAGGCTTCATGCTACGTTTATACGCTTTTATTTGTTTTTGTTTTTCTTGGACTCGGAACTGGACTGGAAAGACGGGTCATCTGTAATAATCTGTAAACATCTGTAATAATCTGTAAACATCTGTAATAATCTCTCATTTTATACAACACACACTCACAAAGAAATAAAATAGTAAGTGGAAGAATAGAAAGAAAGAAAAAAAGAAAGAAAGAAATAAAAGAAAAGATTAAAAGAAAAAAGAAGAAAGAAAGAAAACCGAACGAAGAAAGAAAGAGAAAGAAAGAAAGAGAAGAAAAGAAAAAGAATAAGAAAGAAAGAAAACAGTAACTGGAAGAATAGAAAAATAGAGAAGAATAGAGAAGATTAGAAAGAAAGAAAGAAAGAAAGAAAGAAAGAAAGAAAGAAAGAAAGAAAGAAAGAAAGAAAGAAAGAAAGAACGAAGTTGAAAAATATAAGTAAAAAGAAAGTAGGAACAATCCAGAACGATGGAAAGAAAGAATGGAAAGAAGAAAGAAGAAAGAAGAAAGAAAGAAAGAAAGAAAGAAAGAAAGAAAGAAAGAAAGAAAGAAAGAAAGAAGTTGAAAAATATAAGTAAAAAGAAGTAGGAATAGGAAAGAAAGAAAGAAAGAAGTGGAAAATAGAATGAATAAGAAAGAAAGAAAACAGTAAGTGAAAGAATAGAAAGAAGAAAGAAAGACAGACAGAATTATTTCTTTCTATTCTTTTATTATATCTATTCATGTAGAATGAAATTACTGAAAGAAAGAAAACAGTTAGTGGAAGAATAGAAATGATATGAATAATAATAAGAAGAAGGAGAAGGGGTGAGTAAGACAGGCAGACAGACAGACAGACAGGTAGACAGATAGACAGAAAGGAAGAGTCCTTATAGGAAATGAATGGATATAAAGTTGATGTATTTCACTATTTACACTGAAACATGTTCTCGCTGTGACACTGGAATATGTGCTGATTCTGCACTTTTTCCTGAATGAGACATGACCTGCACTCCTTCATCACTCCTTCTGTTTCGCGTCATGGAATGAAAGACGTTTGAAGAAGGATGTGTAGATGTGTAGATGTGTCTGTGTAACCTGACGGCTCGGCCGGTCACCGTGTTTCTGTCTCTGGAACGAAATAACACAATTTAAATAAAGCATTAAATAATAAATAAACTACACTTTGTTTTACTAATTTACCTTTAAATTTAAAATGTAAACCACTCGAAACGTCTTTATACCATTCATTCATTCATTCATTCATTCATCTTTTACCGCTTTATCCGATCTTCCCTCGGGTCACGGGGAGTCTGTGTCTATCTCAGGCGTCTATGGGCATTAAGGCAGGATACACCCTGGACGGAATGCCAACCCATCGCAGGACACACACACACACACACACACACACACACACACATACACTAGGGACAATTTTCCAAGGTGCCAATCAACCTACCGTGCATGTTTTTGGACCGGGGGAGGAAACCGGAGAACCCGGAGAAAAACCCCCGGAGACACGAGGAGAACATGCACACACACATGGCCGAGACGGGAATCGAACCCGGACCCTGGCGGTGTGAGGCGAACGTGTTAACCACTAAACCACCGTGCCCCCTTTCTTTATACCATTTGATCCTAATTATCAACATACAAGACAAATTACATCTGTTACAGAAAATAAAGATAAAAAAAAATAAAGATGAATGAATACATAAATAAATAAATAAATAAATAAATAAATAAATAAATAAATAAATAAATAAATAATGCAGTCTTCCTCTCTACTCCCGTCCAACACTTCATATCTCCTTGTACGCTATATATTCATTTTACATGATACATTCTATCTTTATATACACCTTTATATACACTATTTTCCTTATACACTCGTCCCTAACCTTTTCCTTATACACTCTTCCCTATACATTTTCCTTATACACTCTACTCTTTTCCTTATACACTCTTCTCTATCCCTTTTTCCTTATACACTACTCTTTTCCTTATACACTCGTCCCTATACATTTTCCTTATACACTCTACTCTTTTCCTTATACACTCTACTCTTTTCCTTATACACTCTACTCTTTTCCTTATACACTCTTCTCCATCCCTTTTTCCTTTTACACTCTTCTCTATCCCTTTTTCCCTATACACTACTCTTTTCCTTATACACTCGTCCCTATACATTTTCCTTATACACTCTACTCTTTTCTTTATACACTCGTCCCTATACATTTTCCTTATACACTCTTCTCTATCCCTTTTTCTTATACACTTTTCCCTATCCTCTTTCCTTATACACTAAATGCTTTCCCTTTTCCTAATACACTCGTCCCTATCAGTTTTCTTTATACACTCGTCCCTATCCTTTTCCCTTATACACTCTACTCTTTTCCTTATACACTCTACTCTTTTCCTTATACACTCGTCCCTATACATTTTCCTTATACACTCTTCTCTATCCCTTTTTCTTATACACTTTTCCCTATCCTCTTTCCTTATACACTAAATGCTTTCCCTTTTCCTAATACACTCGTCCCTATCAGTTTTCTTTATACACTCGTCCCTATCCTTTTCCCTTATACACTCTACTCTTTTCCTTATACACTCTACTCTTTTCCTTATACACTCGTCCCTATACATGTTCCTTATACACCCTTCTCTATCCCTTTTTCCTTATACACTTTTCCCTATCCTCTTTCCTTATACACTCTACGCTTTCCCTTTTCCTTATACACTCATCCCTATACATTTTCCTTATACGCTCTACCCTTTCCCTTTTCCTTATACATACTCTTTCCTTTTTTCTTATAAACTCTACCCTATCCTTTTTCCTTATACACTCTTCTCTATCACTATTCCCGATACACTCTACCCTATCCTTTTTCCTTATACACTCTTCTCTAGCCCTTTTCCTTATACACTCATCCCTATCCCTTTTTCCTTATACACTCTTCCCTATTCCGTTTTCCTTATACACTCTTTACCTATCCCTTTTACTTATTCACACTTATATGCACTCTTATGCACTCTTCTCTATACTCTCTTCCCTACCCAATTTTTTTCCTTATCCTCATTTCTTTATACACTATTCCCTGTCTGCTGTTCCTTATACACTCTTCCCTACACACTTTTCTTCCCTTCTACACTCTTCCCCTATATACTTTTCAATAGACACACCTCTCTAATACTCTCTACCCTATGCACATTTCATTGTACACTTTTCCCTATCGTCTATCTTCACTCGCCACTCCTCCCCAATACACTTTCGTCTATACACGTTTCTTTATCCAGTCTTCCCTGCGTCCTTTTCCATATTCAATTTTCCCATACACACTTCTCTATCTTTCACTTCTCTAGAAAGAAAGAAAGAAAAAAAAGTCCTGTTCATCATCAGTTGTGTGAAACCTCGAGCCAAAACGTGAAATGTTTAACAGATTCTGAAATAAATAAATAAATAAACAAACAAACAAATAAACAAATCCCATCGGATGAAACTCACGATATCTTAAGAGACATTCCTCATCCCTCTATTCTATTTTTAATTCCTCATAATAATAACTTAAGATCCCTTATGTAACAATATGAATAGTAACCTTGTCAGGTCCATCTGTTATTGACACAAGATCTGCCTGTGCTTTTACAAAAAGGTGTAATTTAAACCTGGATAAAACAAACAAACAAACACATACACACGCCCCACATAACCTGTGTGTTGACCTCCGCACCACGTTATTTACAGAGTAAATCTCAGAGGTCATAAATTATTTCGACAAGGCAATAATCTTTACAGGTTGGTTATATAAACCTGTTTGAAATAGCCTGGGTGAAATAATCACACACACACACACACACACACACACACACACACACACACACACACACACACACACACACATGAAAGGATGTCTGGTTAGCGTACGCCACCTGCTTGCGTGCCAGGAAATTCCTTCCGCGCTCAGGTGAGTGCGCGCAGGTGAACCAAAAGCATCCTCCAAGAAACTACATTTGATCATAACCCGCTGCAACCGGGGAAGTGAGACGTGTTTGTTTTGCATGTTTTTCCATTCTTTATTTAATGTAATTAAAGTATATATTTATTCCCTTTTTTCCCCCCCTCTCGTGAGTCAGGTTGAATCAAGCTGGAGGCTCCGCCCCCGTAGGCAGGTCTCGAGGTGTCTGGTGCTCTATATTAGACAGCTCTCTTTCACAAGTCATGTGTTCTCGCACTTGTGCAGGTACACGTTTCGGGTCGCTTACACTTCGGTTTCTGGTGAACACGCGGATTTTACATTCGTCTTCTTCTTCTTCTTCGCCGTCTTCTCGTGAGACTTGCGATCATGAAGCTGGAGGTGTTTTGCGGGGCGCATCACCACGCCAAAGCGGCGGAGACTTGCAGCGACGCCGAGACCAGCGTGCCGTCCCCGCTGTCCGGTGAAGACGAGCTGGGCTCGGACGGCGACTGCGCGGCGCACAGCCCGTGCGCACCTGTCGCGTCCTCCTCCTCCTCATCATCATCATCATCATCCTCATCCGCAGCAGCTGCCGCCGCTGCCGCCGCAGCGCGCAACGAGGGCAAGGACAAGGGCAAGCCGTACACGCGCAGACCCAAGCCGCCGTACTCGTACATCGCGCTGATCGCCATGGCCATCCGGGACTCCAACTCGGGCCGCCTGACGCTCGCGGAGATAAACGACTACCTCATGCGCAAGTTCCCGTTCTTCCGCGGCGCGTACACGGGCTGGCGGAACTCGGTGCGCCACAACCTGTCGCTGAACGACTGCTTCCTGAAGGTGCTGCGTGACCCGTCGCGCCCCTGGGGCAAGGACAACTACTGGATGCTGAACCCGCACAGCGAGTACACGTTCGCGGACGGCGTGTTCCGACGACGCAGGAAGCGCATCGGCAAGCTGAAGGCTGGCCGCGAGCACGACGACGACGGCGGCGAAGGCCGGGCGACGGCGGTGGCGGCGGACGCCGCGCGCACCGCGCACGCGCCCTTGGCGGCGGCCAAGTTCACAAGCCCGTTCGCTATCGACAGCATCCTGAGTCGGCCGTTCCGCAGGAGGGAGCCGGCGGAGCAGTGCGCGCCGGACGACTTCGGTGCGCCCGCGGCGCCGCTCCACGCGCTGGTCGGCGGCGTACACGCGCTCCGCGCCTACGGCGTGATGGGGGTCACGCTGGAGGACTTGGCCGCCGGGCTGCGGCATGACAGAGACTTTCACGGCGCGCCCCTCGCCTCGGAGCGCTTTCCCCTTCCGAGGGCCACCCCGGGCACCGTGCGCGTCTCCACCAAAGCCGAAGCCTTCCACCCGTTTCAGATTGACTACTTGTTATCGTAATGGCGCGGCGGGACAATGGCGCATTTTGCACTTTAAAAATTTACTACTTATTGTTTATGGACCCGTTTAAAACGTTACATTTCATCACGAAGTGGACTTGCTATAAAATGCACAAGTACAGGGGATCGGTGTCCTCCCTGTCAGTAAATTGTATAATAATAATATAATAATAATAATAATAATAATAATAATAATAATAATAATAATAATAATAATAATAATAATAATAATAATAAGGATGTTGTGTATTGTATTTATGATGTTTGTGTTCCTCTCGGGTGTGTGTGTGTGTGTGTGTGTGAGTGGTGTGTGTGTGTGTGTGTGTGTGTGTGTGTGTGTGTGTGTGTGTGTGTGTGTGTGTGTGTGTGTTTTTTGCTACAATCGGGATTTTGACCTGAGCTGAAATATCACTTTGCTTGCTCTGTTGAAATAGCACTGACAGCTGTTGCTGTCCCTGGGATGTATTATTATTATTATTATTATTATTATTATTATTATTATTATTATTATTATTATTATTATTATTATTATTATTATTATTATTATTATTATTATTATTATTATTATTATTATTATTATTATTATTATTATTATTATTATTTTGTTGAAAGGTCAGCTTGAAAGGTACAGTGAGATTCTCAGCTCTGCCTGTAAACTGGACAGCAAATGCTAATGTCTACTGAAAAGAATGCATGCAGATGTTTTTTTTTTTTTTAATTCTTTTTATTTTATAATGAGCAATAAAACATGTATTTCTGTAGCAAAGGAAAAAACAAAAACACGTGGCAAGTTATTTTTATTTGTGATTTGATCTGATGGATTGTTTTTTTTTCTTCCAAGGATGCACCAAGTAAGGATGGAGCAGTTATATAGTGTACACTAAAGTAACGAGAAAGAAAGAAAGAAAGAAAGAAAAAGAAAGAGAAAAGAGAAGAAAGAAAGTTTGCAGTGTTTTATAAGTAATTTTCGTAAAGAGTAAAGTGTTTTTTTTTTACAAACGAATATTTTGCAGGTAATCAATACTCAATATCAAGAAGCAACAATATCAGTAATATTAAATGTAAAATCATCAACAAATTATTACA
>JACRUU010000017.1:3925685-3955685 GCA_030449085.1 Kryptopterus vitreolus
CTAAATAAATTGCCTTAGTCATGATTTAGACCACGTGATAAAACACACAAGCTGTTTCCCCCTTAATTCGCTTTTTTACGTGCAAACACAAGAGCAGTCGGTTTATTTGAAGTATGGCCTCAGTGCAATCCATCACCATTCAACTAATAGGAGTATTTATTTGTTTGCTTCCTATTATAAACAGTGTGTGTGTGGGGGGGGGGAGGAAAACGTCAATCCTAGGCGCCTTTCTGAATTCACTGTTGATTTTTTTCTTTCTTTTTTTCCTCCCTCTCTCTCTCTCTCTTTTCCCTGAGAGAGGACACGGACGTATTTGTGAATTCAGTATTTATGTGTTTTTCGGAATGCCTCGGATTGCGAATATCCGCCTTGAGAAAGCAGTGGCGCAAGTTAACCATTCTCTAACCGAGTTACACACAACCAAGCACCGGCCTTATACAGCTAATTTTAGAGACACATCCCCCCCCCCTAAAAATAATAACGATAAAAAGGAATCCAGTGCACAGCTTCTGGTATCATAACAATGCCTTCCCAAACGTCGTGCTCTATAGAGTTAACCTTTCAACAGTCTTTCAAGTGTGTTTTTTAACAGTGTTTGGGGTTTTGTTTTGTTTTTTTTTTCTTTCTTTCTTTGCGTAGAGCGAAGCTTCCTTTAAGGCGGTCGCGCATCCTGGACGCAGCAGGGATATGAGGTTTGATGTTGCAGGAAATTCGGTGGATATTATTATTCTTTACCTTTATTGTTAGGGTGAGAGTTGATTTTTATCTCCACGTCTCCTTCTTTTTCGGCTCCTTTGAGGAAAGCTAATGGCTTTGAAAAAAAAAAAAAAAAAAAAAACAGCGGGGGGTTTTTGTTGTTGTTGCGTATTTTGCAGTAATCATGAGCCTATTTTCATTATTCCTTAGATACATTTAGTTATCAGATAATGCAATTTATGTTCTATCTATCTATCTATCTATCTATCTATCTATCTATCTATCTATCTATCTATCTTATTTTTTGTTTATAAAAATGATTCAAACATAAAACATTAAAACAAAAAAAATGTTACAAAAAATTCATTACTATCTGATCTACTTAGGATATACGAAATGTTGTTTTTTTTTCACTTTGTGTTTATTTATTTATTTCAATAGCAACACTGACAATATTTTATATCATAACCAAATGGAGATAGTAAGATAGAGGGCCGGTGGGGGACGGGGCTCTTTCCGTCAATCACGACCGAAAATAAATAAATAAATAAATAAATAAATAAATAAATAAATAAATAAATATCTATCTATCTATCAAATAATGCCATTGCGAATTTCGTTTATTCATTAATTTTAGTACTAAGTTATATTTAGTGGATTTAAACCTTGCATTAATTCGGATTTCAATTCACATTATTTTGTGTAGCGCTTTTAACATTGGACGTTAAAATTTCGTCCGTTCGTCTATCTATCTATCTATCTATCTATCTATCTATCTATCTATCTATCTACGTTTAATGACTGCTATGCAAACAATATTACTAGGTGGACAGATTTTTTTTAATTAAAGCGTTGCATTATTATTGTTGGTGTTGTTGTTGTTGTTGATTATTATTATTATTATTATTATTATTATTATTATTATTATTATTATTATTAGTTTGTTTTGATTTGCGATCGACAGCTGATTAAAACTCACTCTCTACAATTAATTAGCTGGGCTCTCCAGGGATCCCCGGCTCGCACTGGAAAACTGAAACCGCTCTGTGTGTGGCATGCGGAGTCGGAACGGCCTGATGGAAAAAGCCTGCTTCCACTCAAATGTCCAAGTCATTTATACAGAACAGCCCTTTACAAGCACACACACACACACACACACACACACACACACACACCACACACACACACACACACACACACACACACACGTTTGTAAAGCGGATGTTCCAGATAGGCCGCATTACCTGCTCTCTCTTAGAAAAAAAAAACGAATTACAAATCACACCGTGTGGATTCTGTTCATATCTTTAAAATGAGAGAACAAAGTGTTTGCTGATCTATAAAACTACTGAGTGTGAAAATCACTCGTGTTGGATCAGACAAATCCATCACAATAGTGTCTTGTATACGTTTTTTTAAGTTTGCACATGCGCATATTTGTAATCACCATTTTCTGATCACCAGTTGCTTAGTTTGAAATGATTAAACGACTCAGCTCGTTTATTTCCTTCCTCAAACGGTTTCCCCCAAAGGTCGAATCAAGATCCAGTGTCTGGGGCGTTTGTAGATACGCGGTAGAGTTCAATTTTCTTTTATTCGAACTAGGAGACCCAAACCATGTTCAGCTGTACGCAAAGCTTGCACCAAGGAGATGTGCTTTTCATGGGATGGAGTGAAAATGCTCCTTCTATTGAGCTCTGAGCACAGCCCTATAGAACATCTTTATTTTTACATCTTTATTGCGCTTGCAAAAATACATAAAAAATAAATAAATAAATAAAAATAACAGATGGTGATCGATAGAATAAATGCAATAATAAAATATTTCAGTAAATCCAAAAATCATAATGAATTATTATTATTATTATTATTATTATTATTATTATTATTATTATTATTATTGCTATCGTGACCCATGACGCTTGCAGGATTAGCGGGTCGGAAAAGCGCCGGTGATTAATTACCGGGGTCTGGCGTGTGCCGCTGTTGACGTGAATGTCGGAGAGATCGGTGATGAACGGCGTGATCGCGTGTATCGGGCTCATGTGCTGTGACTCTGCACAAACTCCTGCTGGTCTGATCGATGGACGCTGGCCAGACAGGGAGGAAAGAGTGGGGTGGGTCTGTGTAATAGGGGAGAGAGGGGGAGAGAGGGGAGAGAGGGGGAGAGAGGGGGAGAGAGAGAGAGAGAGAGAGAGAGAGAGAGAGAGAGAGAGAGAGAGAGAGAGAGAGAGAGAGAGAGATTTACAGATTGATAGGTGGTCTCGTTTTGCTTGGCCGCGAAGCTCAGATGAGTGAGAGGGTTTCCTTCTTCTCTTTAAGGATTCAGTCATCGCCATGGCCACCGGGAGACCGAGCAGGAGTCGCTGCCTCGGCGACACGTAGTGCTGCTGGTGGCGTGGAGGAAGAGGGTTGAAAAATATCACTGGACACTTTCGAATCTGAAGCACTGGACTGATTTAAAAAGAGAGAGAAAAAATCCGCTCTTTTTTTTTCTTTTTTATATTTATTATTATTGTTTTCTTTTTTACCAAGAGCGCAGGAATGACGACCGAAACCGGTCAGCAGCAGTTGGATCCGCCGCCGACTCTGCGCTCCAGCCCGGTGCACGCCACGCTCCAGAGTTCGCGCACGGTTCTCGAGAGCACCGGCGCCACAACCGCATCCAAAAGCAAAAAGTCCAACTCGGGCATGAGGCGCCCCGAGAAACCGCCTTACTCTTACATCGCTCTCATCGTGATGGCCATCCAGAGCTCGCCGACCAAGCGCCTGACACTGAGCGAGATCTACCAATTCCTCCAGGCCCGTTTCCCGTTTTTCCGCGGCTCGTATCAAGGCTGGAAAAACTCTGTAAGGCACAACCTGTCTCTCAACGAGTGCTTCATCAAGCTGCCCAAAGGTCTCGGGCGTCCCGGGAAGGGTCACTATTGGACCATCGACCCTGGCAGCGAGTTCATGTTCGAAGAGGGCTCGTTCCGAAGGCGCCCCCGGGGTTTTCGGAGGAAGTGCCAAACTCTGAAGCCCATGTACCGTATGATGAATGGGCTCGGCTTCGGCGCCTCCGTGCTGCCGCAGAACTTCGACTTCCAGCCGCCGCCGGCGCCGCTGGCATGCCACGCGGGCGGCTACAACCTGGACGCGATGGCAAGTGGCGCGTACGACGGTCTCGGCGCCGCCGCAGCGCACCACGTGCCGAGCCCGGGCTCCGCGTACATGTCCCCAGCGTGCCAGGTCACCACGAGCGGCGGAGACTACGCGCACGACAGCACCGCCAACAGCGTCGGGAGCGGCAGCAGCCCGTTGCATTCGACGCCGTCCATAAGCGGATCTCTGGAGTGTCCATCGCCGTATACCGCCGCCGCCACCGCGCACTGGCCTTCATCCGCCGTGTCGCCCTACATCAAGCAGTCTCCCCTGGCTGCAGGCAGCCCGACATCCTCCTCATCCTCCGCGTTACACTCCGGAGTGGCGCCGTACGCCCTTGAACAGAGCTACCTGCACCACGGAGCCAGAGACGCAGCAGATATCACAGGTATTTACATAAACAATGCGTGAAATTCTCAAAGCGAATTATGACCAGGATAGGAAAAATAAGAAACAAAAATGAACAAAAAAAAACAATCACAACTTGTTGACGTCTTTCTTTTTCTTTTCTTGCATACAGTAATTACATTCGGCGGACAATTAGTCCTGAATTTCCATTCCGAATAAAGACTTTACATTTATTATATAAAAACAATCGGTATAATTAAAATTTTACTAAAAGTCGAAAATCGCATGATTGCGCACGAACATATTCATTATCTCGCAAAAGATTTCTGCAAAACAACACCACAAACCTAAAACCATATTTCATGTATATATAGATATATATATAGATATAGTAATTAATATATATATATATATATATATATATATATATATATATATATATATATATATATAATATATATATATATATATATATATACATATTATATATAATTTCAAGAATAAGTTTTTCATCCTATCTCTCTTCGTGCGTTCGCGTTCGCGTTCGTGTGTGTGTGTGTGTGTGTGTGTGTGTGTGTGTGTGTGTGTGTGTGTGTGTGTGTCTAATAAAAACAAGACACTCGTTCTCAAAGGGCTGGCGGCCGTGATATTAGTTCTTGTGGTGAAAATCCAAGACAGAAATAATCTGCAATAAATAACAGCCGTTTTTAAAATCATATATCTACCCCAGAGATTTATTTTAAGATTATTTAAACATGCATTTTTAAATTAACATTATACACATGCACAGTACAAGTCATATATCAGATTAAACGATCAATCTAAGATTAATAGACATGGATAAAACTAGAAATGTTACATATGTCATATGTAAAAAAAAATGTGTCTATTCGACCTCTTTAGTGAGGTCTATTTTTTGATAATAGCCCCCCTCACCATCCTTTATTAACCCTCAGCTCTCAGGGTTATGAAAACATTGCTTTAACCAAGCAAATCATGGGCTAAAAGCCCAGCAGCAATGCAGGCTGAAGTGGATTTGACCTTCTGGGTTGTTGGAGGTTGCTGAATGGTGGGGAGATGTGGGGCTTTCCACTGGCTTAGGGTCCTGTTCAAATTAATGTATGGGATATTTTAGCTATGTAAGGACACAAGCGCTAGTGTGGACTCTGGAGGCCATACTTCTGAGCTTCTTAATGCCAAATAAGAGCTGCCAATCACTTGGAATGTTGTTTTATGAAAGTCAGGCCTAGTAAAGCCAGATCAACCATGTAGGGTGAAACAAAGCACCGTGCAATAAACCGGATCTAATTGTATGGCACAAAAGTGACAAAATATCATATTGCAATTTATGGGTTTGGAAAATAATAAATGTCTTTAGTATGTTTTAATGAAACAAAAGATTTGTGCACACACACTTATCACACACACACACACACACACATTATATGTACATAATGTGATCAAAAAACATTTTGAGAGGTGGATTTCAAGGATATCAGGCTCTCAGATACTAAAAGATCTTGAAATTGAGTGACAAGCTACATCATAGTTAACATTCCAAAATCCAAACTTGTAAATAATGCTTAATATTTCTATAAAATACAGCATTTCTATGCAAAAAACGGTTTTCTTTCATCAGGTACCCCATATATATATATATATATATATATATATATATATATATATATATATATATATATATATATATATATATATATATATATATATATATCCAGGAAAACATTGTTTAATGTAAACGTATCTTTATGATTAAGTCGGTAAGGTCATGGTGGTCTTACATCAAGTTATTTTCTTTGTTCTAGCTTGAATACACTAGCCAAATGGACCGAATTATGATGCAATAAGTCTTGAGCTACAGCAGACTCTCTGGGGAATGAATAATGTCGACATTGTCACGTGATTTAATAAGGTTAATAACTAATGTGTATTAAAATGTCAATAAGCACGTTATGAATTCCATGCTGATCCAAAGTGCGTGATCTTCCGTCTACCATATGTATGCATATGTAGAAATGTGTATATAGTGTATATACATATACTAATTTGACCAAGTCTGCTTTTATTTTACGCTTTCAGTATTTGGCAGATCATTCTTTTATTAAATGTATGAATATTTCTCATGATTCGAAAAAAAAAAACATTCCGGAATACTCTGGTTATAATTATCTTTATCTTTTATCTTTATTAGCTATCTCTATTTTCTTTGAGTTTCAAATATTTTATTAATACATAGAACATTAAATAATTAATAATTATTTAATTAATGCCGTCTATATATATATATATATATATATATATATATATATATTATATATATATATATATATATATATATATATCACAGCATTTATTTGATTACTAATTAAACAATTATGGAATGTAATGTTATGCAAGAAAAATATATGTAATGCATATGCATATAAAAATACATTTAATATTTATTGTAATTTATTTGATGTATAATTAGTTCCATTATTTCCGATAAATGTTTAGCATTTCGAGACGCTTGTGTAGAGTTCGATGATCACCGGATTGTGTGCTTTTGGGTTGCAGTGGGAATCCCTCGCTATCAGTCTCACTCCTCTCCAGTCTGCGACCGGAAAGACTTTGTGTTGAACTTTAACGGCATCGCCTCGTTTCACGCGAGCGCTGGAGGTTCTTACTACCACCACCATCACCACCACCACCACCACCAACTCCACCATCAGGGGATCTGTCAGGACATCAAGCCGTGTGTCATGTAGACCCAACATACAGTCCACAAAGACACCACCCCAAGGCACGGAGTAGTGCAGCCTGAATATGTACAGTATGTATGTATATGGACTTCTGAAAAATATAATGATGACAATCGAACTCGGGGAGGAAACACTCATTATTGTATTCTTTTATTTTCTTTTATTTGTATTTTTTTTTTTTTTTGCATTTACAGGAACCTAAAAACAGTGATATAGATTATTGACACACACGCACGCAAAGATACTGGCTGCTGACTGACTTATAAGAAATGAATAGCACTACCATATGAGAGAGAGAGAGAGAGAGAGAGAGAGAGAGTTTCCTCTGCATGCAGTTTCCAGGTTTCTTTTCTTGGAATAGCCTAAACTACATATACTGTTTTATTTTTTTTTTCCTTTCCATAAATCTGTAAAAAAAAAACACATCAATGACTGCACTTATTCTACTCCAGCAGTGTGGTTCCAATCACTGTTTTCTTGATGTAACACAACCCGCAGGTGCTGTCGGGAGATCCCCCCCCCCCGCATTTTATGTACAGTTCATTAAAAGCTTAAATATGCAACAAAAAGAAAGAAAATAATAATAAAAACGCTTATCATATTGATGGTCTTGAATCCTTTCATTATATCGAGATGGTCGATTGGAAATGTTGGAATTTATCAGGGATGATAGTCAAATATATATAATATATATATATATATATATATATATATATATATATATATATATATATATATATATATATATATATACAAACTATACTTATAATCTATAATCATCATATAAATGTATACATTTTATTTATTTATTTAGTATACGTTATTTTTTTCTTCGTGAGGTCTAACATATTAAGTTGTTGTATGCATTCAAATGCATATGAATTTATCGATTCTTCCCAGTTTGCTTGCGTCACGCTGGATTTCCTGATCATTTTTAGGAAATGCGAATTTGTCCGACGTTATTTTTTTCCCCCTTAATCAGATTTTTACATTCATTCATTCATCTTCTAGCGCTTTATCCGATCTTCCCTCGGGTCACGGGGAGTCTGTGTCTATCTCAGGCGTCTATGGGTATCAAGGCAGGATACACCCTGGATGGAATGCCAACCCATCGCAGGGCACACACACACACACACATTCATACACTAGGGACAATTTTCCAAGGTGCCAATCAACGTACCGTGCATGTTTTTGGACCGGGGGAGGAAACCGGAGAACCCGGAGGGGAGAAAAAAACCCCCTGAGGCACGGGGAGAACATGCAAACTCCACACACACATGGCCGAGACGGGAATCGAACCCGGACCCTGGCGGTGTGAGGCGAACGTGCTAACCACGAAGCCACCGTGCCCCTCTATTTATGAATTATAAGTGAATAGGGATGATTACATCGTGTTTTCTTTTTCCCTCTCCTCGTGCTATTTATTCGTCTCTTTTTAAACCTCCTGATTTTACTTCATTCAGTTTGACGTGTTCGGAATTGATGAATGCTGGGCTGCAAGACAGCATCACGTGATATTTTGATCGGTTTTATTGCATTGGAACGTTTAGGCTCTCAAAAGTTTTATTTACTTATGGTTTATTCAGATCAGACTCAGTATCAGATCAGAATGATTACCGAACTCGCATAGCTAAGAGGTATACGTGTGGTTTATTTGTTTGATGTTATTTTTAAGTAAATTAAATTTAAAATCAATAATTCAATAACACGTGGTTCGATAACAGATATATAAATACTTTACAATTTATAAGAAAAAACATAAAAAATAATATAAAGTAATATAAATGTCGAGGCTTTTTATATATATATATAACCTATAAAATCAATATATAATCTATATTATCGTATACATTAATTATGTATTTAGTTACATTTAACGTGCACAATGACATTTAGTATTTAATTTAGTATATAATACATGAATGTTATTGTGCAAATGAAAATCATCCGATATTTGAATATTAAATCAATTTGAGGGGTCTTTGAGGAATTATTTTATTTACACGCACACACACACAAACACACACACGCAATATGTTTCTAAATAATCTATCCTCCTGAACTATGCGGTTTCCTCGGCAGTTTGCTTAACGATTAAACCCGAGACCAAGAATAGTCTGTAATTCAGCAAACTAAATCACATTTATAAAAACAAGTTGCATTAAGTGCTTATGTTAATAAAACACAATGTACAAGAAAAACAGGTTTGTGATTCGGATTGAATCAGTGACTATCTACATATTTATCTTATTCGCAAGCACGCACGCACACACACACACACACACAAAAACACACACACACACACACACACATATATATATATATATATATATATATATATATATATATATATATATATATATATATATATATATCTATATATATATATACACTCTTTTTTTAATTTTTTTTTTGCAAAAGCTCTCGTAGAAATAAAACACACATCTATGATAAAACGTCCAACGCTCCGGACACATTACGCTAATTTCATTTCATTCATTCATTCATCTTCTACCGCTTTATCCGATCTTCCCTCGGGTCTTGTGTCTATCTCAGGCGTCTATGGGCATTAAGGCAGGATACACCCTGGATGGAATGCCAACCCATCGCAGACACACACACACACACACACACATTCACATACTAGGGACAATTTTTCCAAGGTGCCAATCAACCTACCGTGCATGTTTTTTGGACGGGCCGGGGGGGGGGGGGGGGGGGGGGGGGGGGGGGGGGGGGGGGGGGGACGGGGGGGGGACCGGGAGAACCCGGACCCGGAGAAAAACCCCCTGAGGCACGGGGAGAACATGCAAACTCCACACACACATGGCCGAGACGGGAATCGAACCCGGACCCTGGTGGTGTGATGCGAACGTGCTAACCACTAAGCCACCGTGCCCCACCTAATTTAATTTCATTTACAGTTATTATAATGTTAATGGGTGGAAATTCCAACTTATACTTATACTCCAACTTATTATGCTGATATAAATTACAATTTAATTGCAGCCTAAGTCTAAAAATACAGTATTTCCTTTGCACAGATACATGAGCTGCGATCTGCATCATCTCGTGTAAAAATAAACGCAGTATCCAAGTTTCTAGAAGTTGACGTGGATTCGGAGAACACTAAGTGGTTTGTGGAGCTTCGGCGCCATCTACTGGTTGAATTGAGAACATTTCTTTACTGAGGAAAGAAAAGAGAGCGAAAGAAGAAGAAAAAGACAAAGAAAAAGAAAACGTTTTAACCATTTTAATAGAAAAACTCGGCCATAATTTAGTTTAATTTAGACCCGGTCGCAGTTATATAATACATATATACACATATATATGTGTGTGTGTGTGTGTGTGTGTGTGTGTGTGTGTGTGTGTGTGTGTGTGTGTGTGTGTGTGTGTGTATGTGGGTGTGGGTGTATATTAAAATGTATTAGAACACACATGTGTGTTATAATACATTTTAATATACACCCACACCCACACCCACACCCACACACACACACACACACAAACATACACATACACATATACACACACTGGCCAAAAATATGTGGACGTAATGACCTCAATATGTGGTTCTTCCCCAAACAGATTTGGAGACACCCGTCTGTATAGGAAGTCTGTGGATGTCGTAGCATTAAATATGCCATTCACAGATGAATATGAAGGTCGTTTGCACCACAGACCTACTTTACTAACACTCTTGTGACTCAATGAAATCTTACACAAATCTCCACAACATCTAATGGAACATCTTCCCTGAAGACTGGAGCTTATTCAAATCTATAATGTAAATAATCAACCCTGGATGGAATGCCAACCCTGAAAAAAACCCTGAGGCAAGGGGAGAACATGCACAAACTCCACACGCACATGGCCGAGACGGGAATCGAACTCGGACCCTGGCGGTGTGAGGTGCTAACCACTATTGTTATATTTAATTATTAAATTATACAATGCATTATTAATCCACTATTATCTTTAGTAATATTACACAATAAAATATAAATGACATAAACAGATGTTTTGATTATTTATTTTTTTATTTCAGTGCTCATGTGGCTCTAACAGAAGAATATGTGATGGAGAATAGGACAGACTTCACCGCATATCAAGTCAATGTAGCCATAGAGACGAATATATCCAAGCACCTGCCCAGTCACTGCACCTCAATCCCACTGAACGAGTGAAGAAGCAAAGGATTTTATCTGACCTGGTACTGTATGTTTAAGTGGTTAAAGCATTGGACTTTGAATCAGAGGGTCATGAGTTAAAACCCCAGCCAAACCCAGCAGCCAATGTTTCCTGGGCCCCTGGGCAACAATCCCTCAGTCTTAGGGATATAAATCTAACGCCCTAACACCTGATTGTGTGACTGCGTTTAACCAGCCAATCAGAATCAAGTATTTCCCAACGAACCATTTGTGCAACAGGAAAGACAGTGTTATATTCATTCATTCATTTATCTTCTACCACTTTATACGATCTTCCCTCGGGTCACGGGGAGTCTGTGTCTATCTCAGGCGTCTATGGGCATTAAGGCAGGATACACCCTGGATGTATCCTGCACACACACACACACACACACACATTCACACACACATTCATACACTAGGGACAATTTTCGAAGGTGCCAATCAACCTACAGTGCATGTTTATGGACCGGGAGGAAACCGGAGAACCTGGAGGAAAACCCCCTGAGGCACGGGGAGAACATGCACAAACTCCATACACACACATGGCCGAGACGGGAATCGAACCCGGATCCTGGAGGGTGTGAGGCGGACGTGCTAACCACTATTGTTATATTTAATTATTAAATTATACAGTGCATTGTTAATCCACTATTATCTTTATTAATACTACACAATAATATATAAATTAAATAAATAAATACTTTTTTTTTTTTTATTTCAGTGCTCATGTAGATTCAAGGGAATAAGAAGACCCTGTGTAGTTTCAATCCCACTGACGGTATGCTGAGGTTTATCTGGAGCAGAATAGGCTGGTTTTTAGAGGGCCGGCTCCATCTTGTGGTTTAGTGAAGGTATATTCTCGAAACCAGCTCGAAGTACAGAATACCAATCAACAGAGAGAGAGAGAGAGAGAGAGAGAGAGAGAGAGAGAGAGAGAGAGAGAGAGAGAGAGAGAAGATAAAAAGCATGTTGTCTGGTTATAGTACTTTATTACTTTACTTTATGTGTGTTAATCAAACGTGATTTGCAAACCTGGGGAATCTGTGGTAAGGAATTATAACAATTGTGTGTGTGTGTGTGTGTGTGTGTGTGTGTGTGTGTGTGTGTGTGTGTTTATGAGTAATTTAGTCCTAGTAGTTATTAAATTGTCCTTCTTTATATTCATCAGTATGAGGCTTTCTGGTCTGGTTTGTATGTGACCCCAAAGACTGTACGCCAATACAGAAGTGTATATCAAGGCAATTAAAATCAGCCTTGCACATTTAAAGCATTTAAAATGATTAATGTATAATCAACAGATCTGATGAGCATCTCACTGTCCTGTATTTGAGCCCTTTTAAGGAAGATAGATCTTTATCTTTAACAGGAAGATAAACATTTTACACTAGAATTTCTGTGGAAAATTTGTGGCTAGATGGGTTTGTGTTATTGTTTTCTTTTCATTAGAAATTTGAATCTTATGTTGATGTATTCAGTATTATCTTGTTAATGTTGTTTATGTTTATTCTTCAGTTGGGAACTTTTTAAGCACGAGCCTTTTTTATTTATTTATTTATTTATTTTTTAGAGAGAAGCACCACTTGAGAGAGATTGTTTTTGTGTATATATATATATATAGACTATATATAATCTTCATATATATATATATATAATATATATTTATTATATATATATATATATATATATATATATATATATATATATATATATATATATATATATCATTCATTCATTCATTCATCTTCTACCGCTTTATCCGATCATCCCTCGGGGATACACCCTGGATGGAATGCCGACCCAATCACAGGACACACACACACACACACCACACTCATACACTAGGGGGACAATTTTCCAAGGTGCCAATCAACCTTCCGTGCATTGTTTTTGGACCGGGGAGGAAACCGGAGAACCTCAGAGAAAAACCCCTCATGCACAAACTCCACACACACACACATGACCGAGACGGGAATCGAACCCGGACCCTGGCGGTGTGAGGCGAACGTGCTAACCACTAAGGCACCGTGCCCCCATATATATATATATATATATATATATATATATATATATATATATATATATGGGCAAGAATTTTTGGTTTTCGTTAAGTAATATGAAATTGATTATCATTATCACCTGCTTGGTGTAAAAGGTTAGTCGTAAACCTGCCTTTGATCCTACATGATCCCTAATAGCGTACAAGTGTCCTGTACACACTTGCGTCCTGTCATGACGTAATGGTAAATGTTGTGGTGCTGTGGTGCATAACATCCCAGGTTCGATTCCCACTACTTGTTTTCGTTTGTTATTGTATGTTACGTTTGGGATGTGGTAGCCCACTGGTTAAGGTGTTGGACTCTGGACCGGAAGATCACGGGTTCAAACCCCACCACCACCACCACGCTGCCTACTAGTTGGGCCCTTGAGCAAGGCCCTTAACCCTCAATTGCTCAGTTGTAAGTTGTAAGTCGCTCTGGATAACGGGCATCTGCCAAATTCTGCAAATGTAAGGGTTGATTGATTTTAGTGTTCATAATATATATATATATATATATATATATATATATATATATATATATATATATATATATATATATATATATATATATATATATATATATAGTAGTTGTGTGTGTATTTAGTATTTTAGTATATATATATGGCAAGAATTTGGTTTTCGTTAAGTAATCTCATTCTCGTCCTGTTTACTTTTACCTTTTGTTTGTTGGTTCGGGTTCTTTTTAGACACAATGTGTGCTTATGTTTGTATTTGTGTTCATTATGTAGTTTGACGGTGGTCATAGTAGTGGTGGAATATTTATAAGTGCGAGTAAACTATCAGTGACAACAAACTATGCTGTGCTTTTATTACCTGGGGGGGAGTGATAATGTTGATGCGTTAAAATGAAGGTCGACCGACTCATCGCCTGGTCGATTAATTGGCATCGGCGGTTTATTGCGGGAACCATTTTCTACCGGCAAAAATCCACTGCGGCCGTGACCGGAGCGGCTGAGAAGATCCGCTTTCATTACTAGAGCGGCCTCTTGTAGCTCTACTGCCATCTTCTGGCGAAATATAAAATAGCCTACACATATATACACACACACATATACACATACATATAATGTTTATATATAATTTATAATTTATAGCTCTACTGCCATCTTCTGGCGAAATATAAAATAGCCTACACATATAATGTTTATATTCATTCATTCATTCATTTTCTACCGCTTTATCCGATCTTCCCTCTTGGGTTCACGGGGAGCCTGTGCCCCCGTCTATGGGCATTAAGGCAGGATACACCCTGGATGGAATGCCAACCCATCGCAGGGCACACACACACAACACACACACACACAACAATTTTCCAAGGTTTTTGGACCGGGGGGAAACCGGAGAACCCGGAGAAAAACCCCCTGAGGCGGGAGAACATGCAAACTCCACACACACATGACCGAGACGGGAATCGAACCCGGATCCTGGCGGTGTGAGGCGAACGTGCTAACCACTACGCCACCGTGCCCCTACTGATGTTTATATATAATTTATAATTTATAGCTCTACTGCCATCTTCTGGCGAAATATAAAATAGCCTACACATATATACACACACACACATATACACATACATATGTTTATATATAATTTATAATTTATAGCTCTACTGCCATCTTCTGGCGAAATATATATGTATATACACATACATATAATGTTTATATAATATATAATTTATATATATAAAATGGCATATATAAAAATACATTTAATTTTCTGTTTTTAACTTATTTACTTAATTACTTACTAATTAGGAATTATGACTAAGATATCACTACTTTTACTCAAATACGAAATGGAAATAAATGACCAGTTCCCAATAAAACTGCAAATTGTATTGCAAACAAGGTTGCACAATCAAAACAGCATTCATTCATTCATTCATTCATTTTCTACCGCTTTATCCGATCTTCCCTCGGGTCACGGGGAGTCTGTGCCTATCTCAGGCGTCTATGGGCATTAAGGCAGGATACACCCTGGATGGAATGCCAACCCATCGCAGGGCACACACACACACACACACACACACACACACATTCTTACACTAGGGACAATTATTCCAAGGTACCAATCAACCTACCGTGCATGTTTTTTGAACCGGGGGGAAACTGGAGAACCTGGAGAAAAACCCCCTGAGGCATGGGGAGAACATGCAAACTCCACACACACACATGACGGGAAACGAACCCGGGCCCTGGCGGTGTGAGGCGAACATGCTAACCACTAAGCCACCGTGCCCCTGTATAAATGTTTGAAAAGACAAATATATGTAGAAAAATACTAAATACACACACAACTACATTTTTATATATATATATATATATATATATATATATATATATATCTATATATATATATATATATATATATATATCTATATGAACACTAAAATCAATCAACCCTTACATTTGCAGAATCTGGCAGATGCCATTATCCAGAGCGACTTACAACTGAGCAATTGAGGGTTAAGGGCCTTGCTCAAGGGCCCACTAGTAGCAGCGTGGTGGTGGGGTTTGAACCCGTGATCTTCCGGTCCAGAGTCCAACACCTTAACCAGTGGGCTACCACATCCCAAACGTAACATACAATAACAAACGAAAACAAGTAGTGGGAATCGAACCTGGGATGTTATGCACCACAGCACCACAACATTTACCATTACGTCATGACAGGACGCAAGTGTGTACAGGACACTTGTACGCTATTAGGGATCATGTAGGATCAAAGGCAGGTTTACGACTAACCTTTTACACCAAGCAGGTGATAATGATAATCAATTTCATATGCGTATTAAAAACTCACTCAGGAACTGTAACAGAAGCGGGGGTGTAGAAGCTAACAGCCAAACTCTAAAGGCAACATAATCAGCAATAAACCCTTTACCGCACCCTAGTGGATAAGAATGTTACTGCATATTTATGAGGATTTTCTTAGTGCCAGGATTCCAGAGGTTTTCAACGTCTGTTATTTTATCTTTTTGTTTTTATTAACTTTATTTAAAAGTTGCAGTATTACTATTTAGTTTTGTTTAATTCGATATAAAAAAAAACTCGATTAAAGTGTTGTTTTGATATCTTTATTAGTTAAATAAGTCAGCTGTTAGAATTGACAAGATATGTTTATATTGTAAAAATACTGAAAGAGTGTATCTGTGGAAGATAGGACTTGCTGATCGTAAACACTATCAGTATTAGTGATTTCAATCATTTAAATTTTATATTTTAATATATTTCTCATTCATTCATCTATTCATTGGATCACGGGGAGCCTGTGCCTATCTCAGGCGTCTATGGGTATTAAGGCAGGATACACCCTGGATGGAATGCCAACACACACACACAATCACAAACACATTCACAGACTAGGGACAATTTTTCAAGGTGCCAATCAACCTACCGTGCATGTTTTTGGACCGGGGGAGGAAACCGGAGAACCCGGAGAAAAAACCCCCTGAGACACGGGGAGAACATGCACAAACTCCACACACACAGACAGGAATCGAACCCCGACCCTGGCGGTGTGAGGCGAACGTGGTAACCACTAAGCCACCGTGCATTACATCATAACAGTTTTATCCAATCATATCCCAGCCATCATTTTATGTGTTTCAATGATTCTTCCTCGAATCTGCACCTGGAACATTAAGTACATATTGCTGTTTTTTTTTTTTTAAACAAATCACATTTGAAGTTATTGACCCCAGGACCATGCCGGCGTTTTCCACTGATGGGCAAAGCACACAAACTATGTACATCAAATTAGAGATACAATAAGTAAAATATTATTCCAGTAACGGTAATAGTGCTCTCTTTACAAGTTCACTTAAGTTAAAGTACTAAAGTATCCAAAGCACTATTATTTATCATGGCTACAATGTCCGATTGTGATGGCGTTATATTTATAGCTCCCGTCTTCGAGACTCCATCTTGGCGCTGTATTTGTTCTGGCTGTTATTTAAAAAGCGGCGCTAAATCCTCGAGGACTTAAAACTTCACTCGCTACACTATTAATTAAATGAAACAATTAATAGCAATGCATTTTTATCCACACAAATAAAAAGGAACGGCTGATTTCTCAAAATGTAATGAAGTTAAAATGAAAGAAATACCCGAATACAGTCCAGATACTTTACACTTGGTCACTTTACACACTTCTACACCTTACACATTCATTCATTCATTCATTCATCTTCTACCGCTTTATACGATCTTCCATCGGGTCACGGGGAGTCTGTGTCTATCTCAGGCGTCTATGGGTATTAAGGCAGGATACACCCTGGATGGAATGCCAACGCTTATTTTTGAAAATGACCAGGTTTAATCCACCGCATCTGTTTATGACTCGCTCTTGACGCATGTCAAGATGCTTGCCTCGGTCACATGACAAGTCATTCGATCACATACCATTCACTACCTTCTTAAAGGGGCTTCTAAGCTGCTAACACATAATACTTAATAAATAATACATAATAATACATAATTCGGGCTATATTGAAAATTCATTGTGCTAGCAAAATGAACAATAAACTTTCTTTGCGCAGGGTACAAAGAACCCGCTCTGTATAAAACTTTCAAAAGTGCTTCGTCACTTGGAGACCAAACATTCATTCATTCAACTTCTACCGCTTTATCCGATCTTCCCTCGGGTCACGGGGAGTCTGTGTCTATCTCAGGCGTCTATGGGCATTAAGGCAGGATACACCCTGGATGGAATGCCAACCCATCACAGGGCAAACACACACACACACACACACATTCATACACACATTCACACACTAGGGACAATTTTTCCAAGGTGCCAATCAACCTACCGTGCATGTTTTTGGACCGGGGAGGAAACCGGAGAAAAACCCCTCTGAGGCACGGGGAGAACATGCAAACCAAGACGGGAATCGAACCCGGACCCTGGCGGTGTTAGGCGAACGTGCTAACCACTAAACCACAGTGCCTTCCCAGAGACCAAACATTCTGCATTTTTATGGCGCTCGTATCATTTTATTTTGTTGTATTTATACACCACAACTTAAAGACCAGTCTGTGAAAATATTGTCTGACATTAAACCCATCTGTAATGCAAAAACGTTTGGGGACCCACTGCATTAACACACATGGATTGTCAAGACTACAAACCATTGATGTAAACAAAGAATGCTTTCAGAAATATAAATAATATAAATTGTTTTTGTCAATTTACAAAAGGGGGCACGGTGGTTTAGTGGTTAGCACGTTTGCCTCACACCGCCAGGGTCCGGGTTTGATTCCCGTCTCGGCCATGTGTGTGTGTGGAGTTTGCATGTTCTCCCCGTGCCTCAGGGGGTTCAGGGGTTTTTTTTTTCTCCGGGTTCTCCGGTTTTCCTCCCCCGGTCCAAAAACATGCACGGTAGGTTGATTGGCACCTTGGAAAAATTGTCCCTAGTGTATGAAATGGGTGTGTGTGTGTGTGTGTGTGTGTGTGTGTGTCCTGCGATGGGTTGGCATTCCATCCAGGGTGTGTACCCCCCCCCCCCAACAGAGTCCTGATCTCTACATCATGGAGTGTGTGTGGGATTTACATGAAGAGACAGAAGGATGTGAGAACGTCTCCATCCACAGAAGATCTGTGTTTACTTCTCCAAGACGGAACAAACAACCAGCCGAGTTCCTTCATAAACACTGTGTGTAAGTGTACATAGAAGTGTTACTGCTGTTTAGAAGGTAAAATGTGTTCACAACAAATATTGATTTAATTTCTCTTTTCTTCATTCACTGCATTTCATTCCTTGATGAAAGTAAATAATTAACAAATCCATTTTTGAAAGCATTCTTTGTTTACAGCATTTTTCACACCAGCCTAAAGCCTTTAGACACAGTACTATCTATCTATCTATCTATCTATCTATCTATCTATCTATCTATCTATCTATATATATATATATGTGTGTGTGTGTGTGTGTGTGTGTGTGTGTGTGTGTGTGTGTGTGTGTGCAGAACCCTTTCTATTTCTTTCATTGTTGCCCGAAACATGTTGGTCTTAATCATTGCAAAATTCAAGATTATTTAATATTATACTTCCTAAAGCCAAACTGGAATTTCACCACCAGGGAACTGGGATGGAAAAACCTTCGATAAGGAATCAGAAAATATGGTAGAAAAACAAATGAACCTTTTGTACTTAGATACACTTTACACTTGATTTAAATGCTGCAAAAGGTTGATTGCACCTTGGAAAATTGTCCCTAGTGTATGAATGTGTGTGTGTGAATGTGTGTGTGTGTGTGTGTGTGTCCTGCGATGGTTTGGCATTCCATCCAGGGTGTATCCTGCCTTAATACCCATAGACGCCTGAGACACCTAGGCACAGGGTCCCTGTGACCCGAGGGAAAATCTGATACAGCGGTAGAAGAAGATGAATGAATGAATGAATATATATATATATATATCACAAAAAATACATACCTGACTTATTTATTTATTATAGTGATAGTTGTTTTATTGTATTAATATGTGCTTTTAAACTAGCTAAGAGAAGAGTAGGAAAGTACACAATTGCTTTTGCAACAAATCACATGTTTGTTTTAGAGGCTCACTATAAACAGTATAGACAGAACAATATCACACACACACACACACACACACACACACACACAAACAGACACACACACTCACACACACAATCACTCCCTCCAGGTAATACACCACCACAGTTTGTAGTTACTGATGCTTTATTGCACTTGCAACTCTTCACAACGACCCCCGTCAGACCATATCATAAACAAAACAATAAACACACACAAGGAGACATCGTGTAACAAACCGAACCAACAACATAAAATGAAACCAACAAAAGAGAGAAAAAAAATGAAATTGACCTCGCTGGCGGCACAAACCCAGGAGTACACATGAGCAAAACAAAAAACAAACTCTTACCACGTGTTGTTTACAAACAACAGCGCTCTTTCTCCGCCAATCGCGAGGTACCTCACTTTATCAAAGGACTGTGCGGCAACATTAAGTTGCGCGGAATGCAATAAAAGTTCCCAACCATCCAACAAATAATAATAAAAAAAAAATATATATATATATATATATATATATATATTCATTCATTCATTCTACTGCTTTATCCGATTCTCTCGGGTCACGGGGGATCCTGTGCCTATCTCAGGCGTCTATGGGCATTAAGGCAGGATACACCCTGGATGGAATGCCAACCCATCGCAGGACACACACACACATTCATACACTAGCGACAATTTTCCAAGGTGCCAATCAACCTACCGTGCATGTTTTTGGACCGGGAGGAAACCGGAGACCCCGGAGAAAAACCCCCTCGGGGAGAACACCGCACAAAACTCCACACACATGGCCGAGACGGGAATCGAACCCGGATCCTGGCGGTGTGAGAGGCAAACATGCTAACCACTACGCCACCGTGCCCCTATTATATATATATGGTGTGTGTGTGTGTGTGTGTGTGTGTGTGTGTGTGTGTGTGTGTGTGTGTGTGTGTGTGTGTGTGTGTGTGTGTGTGTGTGTGTGTGTGTGTGTGTGTGTGTGTGTGAGGGCACGGTGGCTTAGCGTGTTCACCCCATACCTGAGGGGGTTTTTCTCCGGGTTCTCCGGTTTCCTCCCCGGTCCAAAAACATGCACGGTAGGTTGATTGCCCCTAGATTGTCCCTAGTGTATGAATGTGTGTGTGTGTGTGTGTGTGCCCTGCAATGGTTTGCCATTCCATCCAGCGTGTATCCTGCCTTAATATCCATAGATGCCTGAGACAGCTAGGCACAGGGTGTGTGTATGTGTATGTGTGTGTGCTTCAGGAGCGAAACATGACTTTGAGACGACAAGATCTAGAAGACTGTCACTGAGATCAACTGTGTGAGATCAAATGTGGAAAACATTCAGCAACTTCGCTAATGATGCTGGAATCGTCTGAAAATGATCCACATGATTTAATATGAATAAATACATGAATCCTATCATGAGATTTACCAAACAGAACAGCTTAGATCTTTTCTGGATGTAGTAAACATCTATATAATGTTAAATTCAAAAGTAGCGCACTTACCAGGGAGCTTGCATTATACGTGCGTTAAAACAGACAAGCCTCGTTACCGGTCTCCTTTTTGAAGATTGTATTCACTTTAGAACTATAAATTACTAGTCTTTTAAACATCAACAATGTTTGTATTACGCATAAGTAATAGCCAAAGGAAGGGGAACTCAATGTAGGAGACAGGTCTCTTGGTCATTCACATTGACGTCATTTAGCAGACGCCCTTATCCAGAGCGTCTTAGCAGTTAAGAGTTAAGGGCCTTACTCAAGGACCCACTAGTGGCAACTTGGTTTTGGTGGGATTTGACCCGACGATCTTCCGGTCCAGTGTCCAATGCCTTAACCACTAAGCTGCCACCTCCCTTGGGGTCATCCATTGGGGTGGATCAAACCATTTTATTATCAACTGGCAAAACCTCTTCATTAGGAATTATCGGGACTACAGAATTCCCAAATGCTCCCGAATAAGCAAACAGTACAAATCCAAACTGGGAAGAAAGTAAGAGAGGAAATCTGCAGTAACAACTTTTCCTCGAGCCTTTCCTCGAGCTATTGTGGCTTCAGTGAAGAAACTCATTTATCATTTATATCATTCTGAAACTTCGACACCCAGATGGATGACTCGCCTTCTACAACTTTGGAAACGCTTTGCTTGTACAGCTGATGGAATGGCGAAAAGCGTTCACCCACAATGTCTTCGAAGTATTTTTGGAAAAAAATAAATAATCAGCTTGTTTTACCTGGACGCCGCTAACGTTTGCGTACGGTCGGACATGTCGGAGTTGACAGGATTCTGGGCTTCTTCTGCGCGTTGCTGCAGCATAAATGGTGAGTCTAATCCATTTCTTAGAGTACAGCTCAGTCAGTAATGTTATTTATTTTAGCAGGAATTCAACTGGAATTAAAAAAAAAAAAAAAAAAAAAAATATATATATATATATATATATATGTATAGGGGACATGGTGGCTTAGTGGTTAGCACGTTCGCCTCACATCGCCATCCGGGTCGATTCGGTCTCCATGTGTGTGTGGAGTTTGTGCATGTTCTCCCCGTGCCTCAGGGGGTTTTTTCTCCGGGTTTCCTCCAGTTTCCCCTCCCGGTCCAAAAACATGCACGGTAGGTTGATTGGCACCTTGGAAAAATTGTCCCTAGTCTATGAATGTGATGTGTGTGTGTGTGTGTGTGTGTGTGTGTGTGTGTGTGTGTGTGTGCCCCTGCGATGAGTTGGCATTCCATCCAGGGTGTATCCTGCCTTAATGCCCATGGGACGCCTGAGATAGGCACACAGACTCCCCTGTGGGAAGATCGGATTATAGCGGTAGAAGATGAATGAATGATGAATATATATATATATATATATTATATATATATATATATATATATATATATATATATATATATTATCCTCAAGCTCTTGAGGATCTGGCTGAGATGTGTGAAATACGGTGAGAGCATTGATGTTCCTGGGAACTGCTTTGGCATCCACCAATCAGGATAAACTCGTTTTTAAGTCCGGGAGTCGATCAGATAAAATATGGAATTGGAAGCTTAATATTGCAAGCGAAGGCCAAACTTATTCTCTGTTAGCTGTTAAAGAGAGGCAAACAAGCAAACAAACAATGCAGCTTTCCTGTCACATTTTTCTTCTATATGCTACAGGCAGTAAGACCTAAGAACATGGATCAATACTGCTACCTACTGGAATTGTTTCACTTACAAAGTAAGGATAAATGCACCTGACCATTTCAACCATTGTCATTCGATCTTCCTTCAGGTCTTGGGGAACCTGTGCCTATCTCAGGTGTCTTGGGGCATCGAGGCAGGACACACCCTGGACGGAATGCCAACCCATTGCAGGGCGCACACACACACACACACACACATCCTGTCACCTCCGACCATATCCAAACTTTAGCGGGTGTCCAGGTAAAACAAGCTGATTGATCCAAAGTGCCAATCAACCTACAGTGCATGTTTTTGGACCGGGGGAAACTGGAGAACCTGGAGAAAAACTCCCTGAGGCATGGGGAGAACATGCAAACTCCACACACACGGTGGAGATGGGAATCGAACCCCCAACCCTGGAGGCGTGAGGTGAATGTGCTAACCACTAAACCGCCGTGCCCCCACCGCCATTTCAAACATCGATAAATTAGTGGAACTGAAATTGTTGTCCAAAAACATGCACGGTAGGTTGATTGGCACCTTGGAAAATTGTCCCTAGTGTATGAATGTGTGTGTGTGTGTGCCCTGCGATGAGTTGGCATTCCATCCAGGGTGTATCCTGCCTTAATGCCCATAGACGCCTGAGATAGACACAGACTCCCCGTGACCCGAGGGAAGATCGGATAAAGCGGTAGAAGATGAATGAATGAATGAAAACACAACGCCAAGTGCAATTCATCTCAACACAATGAGAATATGGTGACGTGCCGAACCGCTAATCAACTCAAAACACCTACAAAGGTTTCCTGAGCCTTCAAAATGGTCTCTCAGTTTGGTTCACTAGTCGACCCAATCAGGGGGAAGACTGCTGAGCCAGCAGACAATCATTGACCCGCTTCAGAAGGAATATAAGCCACAAACATTCATTGCCAAAGAAGCTGGTTGTCCACAGATGTCCAAACACGTTATCAGGAAGGAAATGGTGTGGAGGAAGATGATGCACAGAGAGAACCGCAGCCTTGAAAGGCTCGTCAAGCAAAATAAAATCAACAATTTGGATGAAGGTGGCACGATGGCGTCGTGGTTAGCACGTTCTCCTCACACCGCCAGGATCCGGGTTCGATTCCCGTCTCGGCCATGTGTGTGTGGAGTTTGTGCATGTTCTCCCCGTGCCTCAGGGGGTTTTTCTCCGGGTTCTCCGGGAGGTGATAGCCCAGTGGTTAAGGTGTTGGACTCTGGACCGAAAGATCATGGGTTCAAACCCCACCACCACTAAGCTGTCACTAGTGGGTCCTTGAGCAAGGCCCTTAACCCTGAATTGCTCAATTGTAAGTCGCTCTGGATAAGAGCGTCTGCCAAATGCTGCAAATGTAAATGTAAATCCTCAGGGGGTTTTTCTCCGGGTTCTCCGGTTTCCTCCCCCGGTCCAAAAACATGCACGGTAGGTTGATTGGCACCTTGGAAAATTGTCCCTAGTGTATGAATGTGTGTGTGTGTGAGTGTGTGTGTGTGTCCTGCGATGGGTTGGCATTCCATCCAGGGTGTATCCTGACCTAATGCCTGAGATAGACAAAGGCTCCTCGTGACCCGAGGGAAGATCGGATAAAGCGAAGAAGATGAATGAATGAATGAATGAATTTGGATGAACGTTACAAGATATGGACTGAGGTCATGGAATGTCAAGTAATTTGACTACGGTTGTCATGTTGCTCTTGTTAAGCCACTCCTGGAACCACAGACAACGTCAGAGGTGTCTTACCTGGGCTAAGGAGAAGAAGAACTGGACTGTGTTCCAAAGTCCCCTTTACAGATTAGAGCAAGTTTTGTATTTCATTTGGAATCCGAGGTCCTAGAGTCTAGAGAAAGGGGTGGAGAAGTCCATAGGCGGAAGTTTCAACTGTACTGGGATGATTTGGGGTGCGATGTCATCTGCTGGTGTTGGTCCACTGGGATTTTGCAAAACTCTAGAAATTCTAAAGCACTTCATGCTTCTAGCAGGGTTTGGCTCCTTCTCCTGCTTCTCACACGGGGGCCAAAAACACCAGGAGCTGGTTAAATGAACATGGTGTTGGTGTTGCTTGACTAACCAACCTCACCACACTTGAACCCCGTCAAGAATCTATGGGGTATCGTCAAAAGGAAAATAAGAAACAAGAGACCAAAAAAATGCAGATGAACCTGGGCTTCCATAGAGTACCACCTCAGCAGTGCCACAGTACATCACCTCCATGCCACGCCCAGTACAGGCAGTAATAAAAGCAAAAGGAGCCCTAGCATGTATTCAGTCCATATACCGTTAAAGAATATACTTTCCAGATGGCCAACAATTCACTAACATCGGTCTTATGAAGTATTTTAGATAGTGGAATTGGACACTCTGTGGACAGCCAGCTTCTTTGGCAATGAATGCTTGTGGCTTATGCTCCCTCCTTGTGAAGGGGTCAGTGAATGTCTTCTGGACCACTGTCAGTTCAGCAGTCTTCTTCCCCATGATGTAGTAGACTAGTGAGCCAAACTGAGAGACCATTTTGAAGGCTCAGGAAACCTTTTGCAGCTGTTTTGAGTTGATTAGCGGAATTAAAAATAAAAAGGCAACTCCATACACACATATGGCGGAGGTGGGTTCGAACCCCCAACCCTGGAGGCGTGAGGCGATCAAGCCACCGTGCCCCTTCTCCTCTGAACCGTGGACGATAAAATATATTGACCTCTGAAAAGCAGTTATGTAAACCAGTTGGTCTCTGGGGCTGGTAATTCTAATCCTCTGCAGCAGAGGTAGCTTTCGGTTTTCCTTTTTGGGCACCAGAGGCTGTTTAGTCATAGTGTTTAATGATGTTGATTGCAAGATCTTTTCAGACTAATGTTCTGTCTTTTCTCTTTATTTAACTAAGAGCTTCTTGCCATCGTTTAGATTTGTACAATAGCTGTAGTAGCTTTTACAGAGCTGTTATTGTATTCACTCTTTCCTCATCTAAAGGTCACATTACAAAGACAAGAAATGCCACAATTTAACTCTTGACAAGGCACACCCATCAACTGAAAACCATTCCAGGTGACTACTTACCAGAGAATGCTACGAGTTTGCCAAGCCGCCATCAAAACTTTATGCAGCTACATTTGACAGTTTAAATTATCAAACATTTTACTATGTTTTACTATGTTTTACTATGCAATTCCACTCATGCTCTTTCATAGTTTGGATGTCGTCATGACTAATACACAATGTTGGAAAATAACGAAAAGGTCACTAAAGGGTAAGGCGTGGCCAAGCGTTTGATTGGTTCTCAGTGTACATGTAGAGACATGCTGTTCTAGGAATCTAATAAAGGAAATGAACTAGAAATGTGAAGTTCGCAACATCAATCTGGATTGTCTTACAAGAAAATGTCACGGGGAGTCTGTGTCTATCTCAGGCGTCTATGGGCATTAAGGCAGGATACACCCTGGATGGAATGCCAACCCATCGCAGGTCACAAACACACACACATTCATACACTAGGGACAATTTTCCAAGGTGCCAATCAACCTACCGTGCATGTTTTTGGACCGGGAGGAAACCGGAGAACCCAGAGAAAAAAACCCTGAGGCACGGGGAGAACATGCAAACTCCACATACACACATGGTCGAGATGGGAATCGAACCCGGACCCTGGCGGTGTGAGGCGAACGTGCTAACCACTAATCCACCGTGCCCCCGAGCCCATTTTAATAATACTATATTTTAAAAATGAATTAATGACACCTTGGGGATACGGTGGTTTAGTGGTTATCACGTTCGCTCACACCTGCAGGGTCCGGGTTCGATTCGCGTCTCGGCCATGTGTGTGTGGAGTTTGTGCATGTTCTCCCCGTGCCTCAGGGGGTTTTCCTCCGGGTTCTCCAGTTTCCTCCCGGTCCGAAAACATACACGGTAGGTTGATTGGCACCTTGGAAAATTGTCTCTAGTGTATGAATGTGTGTGTGTGTGTGTTCTGCGATGGGTCGGCATTCCACCTTAAGGGTGTATCCTACCTTAATGCCCATAGACGCCTGAGATAGGCACAGGATCCCCGTGACCCGAGGGAAGATCGGATAAAGCGCTAGAAGATGAATGAATGAATGTTTTATTTGCGTTATATTGAGGCACATAAAAATATTCGGTTGTAATTTTCGCCTGCAAATTGCCTGGCCGCTGTTAAAAAGTGTCAATGTTCACGAATCTGTTTTACATTGTACCCAATAGCCGTGTCATGTCATAGCTTTGTGTTTTCTATCCAACAAGATTTCACAACATGTTGTCGTGGTTAAATCAGAACTGCTGGTGCCTGGTAAGCCTCCAGTCACATTGGCATTTTCACCTCTTTTGATTGGAGGGTCGGAGAATGCAATCCCAACCCTGATTACAAGACCATAAATGACTTCATATTTTGTAAATGAGTATAAGTGACTAACAGTGTTGGCAAGGTTACTTTGGAAATGTAACTTTTGATTACTTTCATTCGTCCACCAGGTGATGAAAATGGCATCCTGAGGTAAAAACTTTACCTTTTATAAGAAAATTGTTGGAGGGGGGGTGTTGGACAGGGTTCTTTGGGATTTGAGAATTTCGAAAGTAACTGTAATTTAATTACACGATTTTTTTTTCTCAGTAGCTTTAACGAATTACTGTTACTTTTATTTTGTAATTAGATTACGTAACGCCGTTACATGCAATCTAATTACAAAATAAAAGTAACGGTAAGTAGTTAAAGCCGCTGAGTAAAACTGACTAAAAGCATACATTTTGTATTGTTTGTGTGGGTGAGGCAGCCTGATAACCTCTCCTAATAATAATAATATAATAATATCCTCTTATCTCCTCTTGGGTTCTCCATTTTATAGAAGTTCTCCTGTTAGAGACCAAAAAAAGTCAAAAATTGGACTCAATCTGTTCACAAAAATTGGACTCATCGTTCACTGTCCAATTCTTGCTCTGTGATGGAAATCAGTGCGACGATCCGTCTTCCATTTTTATAACCTGCTGTTAGAGATTTGAACACAAGGGGGCAGCACCACCTAACGATAGTTTTGCCTGCACGACTGTACATAATAATTATAATAATTATATCCTTTAATGGTCACATATACGTTACAGCACAGATATTCTTCGCATATCCCCGCTTGATGTTGGTAGTTGGGGTCAGAGCGCAGGGTCAGCCATGATACGGCGCCCCTGTTGCACAGAGGGTTAAGGGTCTTGCTCAAGGACCCAAGGGCGGCAGCTTGGCCATACCGGGGCTTGAACCCGGATCTTCCGATCAGCAGCCCAGCGCCTTAGACCACTGAGCTACCCCCCTGTACATAACGAATTGTACAGTATATCTTCATTTCTTTCAGTCTTTAGCCGAAGCCCAAGATGTTTACTCCGATTAACCGATCACACAGTTAAACACCCAGTAAACAGAAGATCATATGAAGTTTGATCCACCCAGCCATTGGGCTGTTCTTTTTACTTTTTCTCTGGAATTTTGCAAAGCATAAGCATTGCAGGATTTAAGAACATGAACATGATATGTCCATCCATTTTACACCCAGTAAAGGTCTATTTATTTACCCCATAATTCATCTATAACCACTTGTTTTCGAAGAGGTTGAAAAAATGTTAAATGACTGGCAGGTTGTAGGTAAAAAAAATGACATATTTCAGTTAATTAGCAGTAGATACATTACATTAATAGTAGATATAGAATATCCAAAGCTTTCCCAAGTGGTACCATCAGGGGAACAATTCTTATATATATATATTCTCCATATATCTAGCGCTTTCCATTAATGTCTTTAGTAGAAACCCATATAAAGCTAAGAATGCTTAATAATCCACCTTTAGTGATACGACTGTACCAATCTATCTATCTATCTATCTATCTATCTATCTATCTATCTATCTATCTATCTATCTATCTATCTATCTCTATCTATCTATCTATCTATCTATCTATCTATCTATCTATCTATCTATCTATCTATCTATCTATCTATCTATCTATCTATCTATCTATCTATCTATCTATCTATCTATCTATCTATCTATCTATCTATCTATTATCTATCTATTCGTATATCTATCGATATCTATCTATCTATCTATCTATCTATCTTCTTATCTATCTATCTATCTATCTATCTATCTATATCTATCTGCTGTCTGTCTGTCTGTCTGTCTGTCTATCTATCTATCTATCTATCTATCTATCTATCTATCTATCTATCTATCTATCTATCTGTCTGTCTGTCTGTCTGTCTATCTGTCTGTCTGTCTATCTATCTATCTATCTATCTATCTATCTATCTATCTATCTATGTCTGTCTATCTGTCTATCTATCTATCTATCTGTCTATCTATCTATCTATCTATCTATCTATCTATCTATCTATCTATCTATCTATCTATCTATCTATCGAAGAAAGATATAATTCTCTTGAACCTCAATAGTCAATATTGAGAACATTAGAACAATAGTCACATTTCACTGGTTTAAGCATTTTCAATAAACCACTTTTGTTTGTTTGTTTGTTTGTTTGTTTGTTTTTTCTGTCATGAAAACATTGTATGTCTCATAAGAAAGTGTCATAAGTTTTCTCTACATGTGGTCGCAGATTTATGGCTGGCTCCGTACACATAAATAAACTACACTTCAAAACACAGATAATACTACACTAATGTATGAAAATGTCACGAAATGTGACGTAATCCATTGGCTATTTCGACAGTAATCGTTCTATCGGTGTATTTTCGGTATTTCCTCTACGCACTTTTTAACACCTGACAATCAATGTGTAATCAATATTCCAGAAAATCCAGAATTGAAAGTTTGACTTCTAAGAAAGTCGATGGAACTCTTAACAGTAGATTTGAAGCTGCCGCTAATACAGTGCAGGGGGGGAAACAGCAGGGAATAGAGGAGACAAAAGAACAGACGATCGAAAGAGGGAGCTCTAAGTACACAGAGTGAACACACACACACACACACACACACACACACACACACACACACACACACACACACACACGCGCGCGCGCGCACACAGATGCAGGGGTCGTAAAGTCTTTCTTTCGACGTTTTCTTCCCTTATTTGTCGTGA
>JACRUU010000017.1:3970685-4028185 GCA_030449085.1 Kryptopterus vitreolus
TGTAGCACAAGAGAAGATCCTCCACATCTTCCAAAAAGCCCTTGGAAAGCGTATTCATGCTGGAACATGGGCACTGTCGTGCTGGAACAAGTTCGGGTCTCCAAGTTCAAGTGAACGGAAAATGTACACCATCCAAAAGCCCTCCGTTTACAACCTCCAGCTTCACTGCATTTCCGACTCGGAGATAAAACATCTCTGACGAATCTTTTATGATGTTTTGTAAGCTATTATACAACGTTTAAATATTAGTTGTACATGTGTGTGTGTGTGTGTGTGTGTGTGTGTGTGTGTGTGTGTGTGTGTGTGTGTGTGTGTGTGTGTGTTTGGTTGTTGGTGCGTATTTCCAGATCTTTCCTCAATGATTTATCAGCGTTGCATAAGCCAGGCTTTGAAGCCGAGATGGATTTTCCCCCAAACACATATAATGTGTATCTTCTCACATTGTAACGTTTCCTTGCACCCCCCCCCACACACACACATCTTTTTATATTTAGCCTTACATTTGTGTGTGTGTGTGTGTGTGTGTGTGTTGGGTATGTATGTTCTCTTTAATTACTATAGAAAAATATGTATTTTGTTCTTTTTTTCAGGAAGACCTGATATAAGGTATATATATATATATATCATAAAAAAAAAAAAAAAAATATATATATATATATATATATATATATATATATATATATATATATATATATATAAGATTTTGTTATGGTTCCCATTCTCTGATCCAGGTTCTGTTCTCTGGTTCCGTTCTATTTGTTTATACTTTGCAGCGTCTTAACTTTAATCTCCACTTGGATCTACTCCCTGCTTTATTACACGACCGAGGACTTCATAGCTGGTCACGTGACACAAATCCCGATATGGACCTTTAATGAGGACACGAACGTTCACCCGGATTTTGTTGTGGACAAGCGCCTGAACACGGACCTGTGAATATGCATGAAAACTCTGTATATGCATGTGGACGTGGACCTGAGCTGTGACGTGGACATGCACCTCAATATAACTTAATATAAATATATATTCATTCAACTTTCACATTGTGTATGCAGAAGTATTTTTTAGAGTAAATGCTGCTCATTGGGTCAGCGTGAGGAACCTGATGTGCGCGCACACACACGCGCACACACACACACACACACACACACACACACACACACACACACACACACACACACACACACACACACACACAGTGAATATGAAAGCAGCCTAGAAAGCCCAGGATAGACTTTGACCTGCGGTTAGTTATAAACAGGATGGTGATTCAAAAGCGTGTCATATTATAGATGATCATTACAGCGCAAACAGTAGCAGCAGCTACTTTCTCTCCATCCCTCCTTCCCTTCCTCTTTCCCTTTTTCCCTCTTTCTCTCTCTTTATATATATTTTTTATCATATTCTATCAGATTAGAATCTCAGAGGAGTCTTATATGTGTAGCGTGAATGCGTTTATTTGCTGCAAAATAACAATGCTATATAAAGGTTTGACTTCCAAACGTCGAGTTCACAAAACACACACACACACACACACACACACACACACACACACACACACACACACAAAGGTTTGCTACGTAATCCCATGAAGCATCTTAAACGTTCATTCTGAAGCTAGCAAAGAAAATAAATGAAAAAGAAAAGAAAAGAAAATGATTTATTCGTCATATGGATTGAATTTAGGGCCGGGACTGTGCGGTAACCCCAGACTCACCTAATATCCCGCTTTATCGTCGGTAATCTTCGCGAGCTTTAGTGGGAACGCTAATAAGAGAACTCGGGAAAAACGAGGGAATTGCTGGTGGACGAATGGAGAGGTTGTGTGTGTGTGTGTGTGGGGGGGGGGGGCATGAATGCCTACATAGCGAGTGCAGCGCAAAACCGAGGGTTACGTTACAGGCCAGACTCAACAATGTAAGGCTTTATGTGGAACGGAGAGCGACGCCAAAAGGCAGCACGCCAAACTCTAAACTGGACACGCGATTGCTCCACAATTACACGTTTCCTTTACATTTAAAGGAAAAATGCGCATCCACGCCGCATCCTGGTTATACGACGCTGCTTTGGTGGTGTGTTTTTTTTTCACTGGTACGAAAAAAAAAAAATAAGAAGGACATTTCCAGGTGCTTGTGTCCCCAAATTTCAACCACAAAGTTGGAGGCACACGATTGCATCAGACGCCGTTGGATGTTGGAGCATGACATTTTCCGGCATGACAATACCCCTGTGCACAAAACGCAGTCCAATTCAATTGTATTTATATAGCGCGTTTCCCAACGTGTATTGAGCAGCTTTACAGAATGAGACAATTACAGAACATTAGATATTTATATGTGTGTGGAGTTATGCGTGTTGTCCCCGTGGCTCAGGGGGGTTTCTCCGGTGTTTCCTCCGGGCCCCAAAAACATGCACGGTAGGTTGATTGGCACATTGGAAAATTGTCCCTAGTGTGTGAATGTGTGTGTGTGTGTGTGTGATTATGAGGATGTGTCTGTGTCCTGCGATGGGTTGGCATTCCGTCCAGGGTGTATCCTGCCTTAATGCCCATAGACGCCTGAGATAGACACAGACTCCCCGTGACCCGAGGGAAGATCGGATAAAGCGGTAGAAGATGAATGAATGAATGAATATGTATATATTTATATGGTTGACTTGTCCCTGATGAGCGATGCATGGGGGTGAATATGGAAAATAAAAACTCCCTTAGTGGAATGAGGAAGAAACCTTGAGAGGAACCGGGACTCAAAAACCCATCCTCAGCTTATTAAGCGTGTAAGCGTGTGTGTGTGTGTGTGTGTGTGTGTGTGTGTGTGTGTGTGTGTGTGTGTGTGTGTGTGATGCAGATCAGCAGAGTTTGTAGTGTGTGATTATGAATAATGTCCTTCTGTTACAGTCTGATAATACTGAATCTAAAGAATGGCATCCAGAGGTGGTACTTCATTAGATGAATGCAGATGTTCGGTACGTCACTGTGTGTGGGGGGGGGGGGGGGGGGGGGGGGGGGGTCTTGTTGATTCCAGTGGCACAAAATCCAGTGGGACATCTTCCCGGAAGAATGGAGATTACACGTCTATCTTTTAACGTGTTCACCAACTCGCACCTTATAGACAGATCCTTGTGATGGAATGAAGGAGCTCAGATTTGATACCGTCAACAAGAAAATGTTTTTTGTACTTTCTCTGTAAACAAATGAAGAGAGAGAGAGCGGAGTAAGAGGGAGGAGAGAGGAGAGAGAGAGAGAGAGAGAGAGAGAGAGAGAGAGAGAGTCTGATGAGGGAATGTGTGTATTGACTCATACCTATTGTTTTTAGATGTGGTGCTCATGGTGGTTTGTTACCAACGTATGCCATCTATCAAAACTTTTGCTATTATTAATTATAAAGAGCGAGGCACGGTGGTTTAGTGGTTAGCACGTTCGCCTCACACCGCCAGGATCCGGGTTCGATTCCCGTCTCGGCCATGTGTGTGTGGAGTTTGTATGTTCTCCCCGTGCCTCAGGGTTTTTTTCTCCGGGTTCTCCGGTTTCCCCCGGTCCAAAAACATGCACGGTAGGTTGATTGGCACCTTGGAAAATTGTCCCTAGTGTATGAATGTGTGTGTGTGTGTGTGTGTGTGTGTGTGTGTGCCCTGCGATGGGTTGGCATTCCATCCAGGGTGTATCCTGCCTTAACTGCCCATAGACGCCTGAGATAGACACAGACTCCCGACGCATGACCCGAGGGAAGATCGGATAAAGCGGTAGCGGTAGAAAATGAATGAATGAATTACTTCACTTTACTTTAATTAATTGTATTATTGATGAAGATTAATCGGGATCGGAAAGTGCTTTATTGATATTATTTGCACTTTTTTTTACTTTTTGACAGAAGCTTCAAATAACACAACAAAAAATGAATTCAATCGATGAAAAAAAATTAAATAAAAAAAAAACACAATTAAAAATTAAATAAATTTATTTTTATATTATTATTATTATTATTATTATTATTATTATTATTATTATTATTATTATTATTATTATTATTTATTTTTAATCAATCATATTATTATTAATTAATCCGGGTTCGATTCCCGTCTCGGCCATGTGTGTGCATGTTGAAACTGAATTGAATTGAATGTTCTCCCCGTGTTTCAGGGGGTTTTTTTTCTCCGGGTTCTCCGGTTTTCTCCCCCGGTCCAAAAACATGCACGGTAGGTTGATTGGCACCTTGGAAAATTGTCCCTAGTGTATGAATGTATGAGTGAATGTGTGTGTTGTGTGTGTTGTGTGTGTCCTGCGATGGGTTGGCATTCCATCCAGGGTGTATCCTGCCTTAATGCCCATAGACGCCTGAGATAGACACAGAGCTCCCCGTGACCCGAGGGAAGATCGGATAAAGCGCTAGAAGATGAATGAATGAATGAATATCTCTATATATAATATATATATATATATATATATATATATATATATATATATATATAGATATATATATATATATTCCCTTTTTTTTGAATGCACGTGAGAATATTTTTTTTGCCAGTGCACAGGTTTAATAAAGACAGCTCCATGTGTATATTTAAAGGATCATTAATAACGTTTTAGTTCTCATGGACGAATCGGACCCGAGTTTGATCAACGAGGTTCTCGCATGAACAAGAAGAGAAAGATGATGGATGGATGTCGAGAGCAGGAAGTGGAGAAATAGTGACAGGGAGATGATTGGAGGCGTGAGGAATGGCGCTGTAGCCAGAGGTGACACAGAAAGGCACTGATGTAGCACAGATAGTGAGCTCCACCAGAAAACGTCTTTGCCCTGATTGATTGGCCGGGAGCAAGCCATTATTTATTCGAACAAACCGGCTCGGTGTGCAAATGACAAATTCCGATTTTAATCGGGAGCCTCACCTGTGTAAACGGATAGATTGATGGTCACGTGAACACAATAATAAAAAAAAAAAACGAAAAGAAAAGAAAGGGGAAGTCCCAGAAGATCACAATCTATATATATATATATATATATATATATATATATATATATATATATATATATATATATATATATATATATATATATATATATATATAAAAGAATCTTTGGCCTGGTTTTTACTTTGTTTTTTCTTTCTTTCTTTCTTTCTTTCTTTCTTTCTTTCTTTCTTTCTTTCTTTCTTCTTCTTCTTCTTTCTATTCTTTTTATTGATATGCTGCATTTTTTTTCTTTCTTTCTTTCTTTCTTTCTTTCTTTTTTTCTCTTTTTTTTTCTTTCTTTGTCTTTTCTTTCTTTCTTTCTTTCTTTCTTTCTTTCTCTTTTTATTGATATGCTTGCATGTTTTTTTTTTTTTTTTTTTTTCTTTCTTTTTTCTTTTTTCTTTTCTTTCTTTTTTTTTTCTCTTTTTTTTTTTTTTTTTTTTTTTTTTTTTTTTTTTTTTTTTCTTTCTTTCTTTCTTTCTTTCTTTCTTCCTTCCTTCCTTCCCTCCACAGTGCGCTTGCTTCATCACGTCGACAAACGCCAACATTCACACGATAAACCTATTTCTAAAGTCATCTGTTTCACACTTTTCTGACAAAACACCCATTTCGAACCAGTGCACAATGAGACCCATAACTCACGAATACGTGATCACGGTTGTGTTTCCTTTTTGTGCGTGAAAAGAAAAAAACCTCCACAGAAATCCATTCGCTCTTTCTCTTTTTTTGGCTCCAATGTTGCCCGACGGGAAAAGGATTTGCTCAGCCATTGTGGCATACAATTCCACAGCAAAAGAAAAAAAAAGCGTTCTTCAAATATTAAACATGATTTCTCTTCAGGTTATTTTGCATATAAACGTCGTCCCCAGTAACACATAAGCAACACAAGTTGTTCGGAACGAAGTTCATCCTTGATTTCTAGTTAAGCTTCAGTACTTTACTGTGGTTAAAGGTGCAACTCACGGTTTAGTGTTTCTGCTTTTATTTATTTCATTCTTTTCTTTTCTTTTCTTTTTTTTTAAATTACATTTTGTCCAAACACTCTTCAATATTTGACCGAGCCAAGAACAAAATGCCACCCGGACCTCCCGGACCCGGACCGAAATGCTCACAATTATTTATTTATTTATTTACTTATTTATTTATTTATTTGATTTCGAAAAGAATGAACACAATAAATGAGAAAAAGGTTTCCACAAAGACCAGGGGGGAAAAAAGCTGTGTAATGATTTAGAGCACATACACACACTTAGAGAAAACGCCTTATGAGTATCAGATCAAAGAGAGCACCGCATACACACTCTATCTATCTCTCTCTCTCTCTCTCTCTCTCTATCTCTCTCTCACACACACACACCACAAACCACAGCACACACACACACACACACACACACACACACACACACACACACACACACACACACACACACACACACACACACACACACACACACACACACACACACACACACACACACACACACACACACACACACACACACACACACACACACACACACACGTCTGTTTGCAGACGGCAGCAGAAGGGGAAATCCAGAGACTTCAAAGCAACAACAGAGAAAGTCATTTCTGCTTATCTTAATTGGCTCCCAATTTCAGTAATGACCTTACACTTAGGGACCACGTCGAGGGATAGAGAGAGAGAGAGAGAGAGAGAGAGAGAGGGAGATGGGAGATGAGGAGAGGAGAAGCAGAGAGGAGACGGACGAAGGCTGGATCTGGAGATGGGGATCTGGACCGGATGCTGACATGAAAATGAAGTTTAGACCTGCCCATCAAAGAGTTTCTGTGGATTTCCAGGCACCGGATTGGACAGATGATGGATGATGTCAGAGAGCTGAATTCATAGAGCGTGCACTTTGGAGGATGAAAGCACCTCTCCGAGTGTGGGCTATACCACAACACACACACACACACACACACACACACACACACACACACACACACGCATAATTGTGTCTTATTGTTGTATCATTGCATCATTGCATAATTTTTGTGTTTGCATTGTGTTTGTATTCCTCTAACAAGAAAAAGAAGACAGAAAAAGGAGGGAGAGAATATGATGTCAATCTATTTATCATTCTGAAAAGATGCCTTAAGTCCATAATTGTGATAATGTCTTTTTGTTAAATAATAATATTATAGAAATGATTACAAAATATTATTTAATGCTAATATTAATACTACTACTACTATACAACTACTACTACTACTAATAATAATATAATTACATTATTAAGATTATTATTATTATTATTATTATTATTAACATTTCTTAATTCATTCATTTATTAACTTCACAGTACAGATACACCATAGAACATAATATCACAAAAACTCAACAATGATACTACAAACAAATAAACAAATAAAACACCAAATAAAGAAAGAAATAATAAGACTAAAGAAGGATTGTTTAAAATGATTTTACTAAGAATTTATAATCAAGGGATGGTACATAACTAATATTTATATAAGCTCATGTTTACTGCAAAATATACAGCATAAAAGCACATTTATCTAAAGAAAAACAAACAAAAAAAAGAATAAAGATCAATGCACTCAAATAATTTTAGGAAAGAATATGAAAAAAAAAGACAGGAATGTACTAAAAGAATCACAATAAATACAAGATAAAATAATGTCTTTATTTAAATAATTTACATAAAAAAGATACAAATAAAAACACATGTACTGGAGCTACATTAAGTAAAATACTGTGGACTGAAAATAATGTAAGTAAATATATAAGTTAAATGAAATAAAAAATAATTTGGGCAAAAAAAAAAAGACAAAAAAATGTTTTTATCACTATAATAATAACAATGTCAATATGTATTGCCAATTATCGTGTTTATTAACAAGTATTATGGGTTTTTGTCATGGTTTGCTTCTAAAACCAAATGAAAAAAGAATAAAGAATATCGAAGAATAAAACAATGGAATAATAACTAAAGATACATACATTTAATAATACAAAATAATAAACAAATAATAATATATTAATTAATGACGACTACTAAAATGATAATATACAATATAAAATGGAGTAAAAGTCAATATATATATATATATATATATATATATATATATATATATATATATATATATATATGTATATATATAAAACAAGTTAACTTTTTTTGTTTGTTTTTTTCGTGATCTACACCGAATGGTCAGGAGGTTCTTCGGTTCTTCTGCGCGCTCACGCAGAACAATCACGGAGCACTTTCTTTAAGCACTCTGACCTTTTGACACGGCCCATTTGGATTGACTGGAGCAGTCCTCGAACCCACGCTAGCTAACAGCTTACCACTGCCAAGAACAACAAACATCCCCATCTCTCTTTAAGAAGGGCTCTGGTTCGCCTCGGTCCCGTTCCACATGCGCTGTTTTGTTTTTCAGGGTGGCTGTTTTCTTTACAGGACCTCGCTTTCCTTCGTAATTGTTCACTTATTAATACGCGCCTGGACGTTCGTGTGCTCTGTAATGCACGATAAAAACAACAACACGAAAGACGGACACTCATCAGAGCCGTTTTGAGCGTGTAGACATGAAGGAAGCAGGGTTCAGTCACATATGATGGGTGTAGAGGTCATATAAAGTAAAAGTAAAAGTAAAGTGGGGCATGCGGAATTTTTTCATTTTTATTTTTGCAATTGGTATATACAGGTGTAATTATGAATAGAGTTAAAATGAATTTGAATTCTATTAACATTTTTAATATCACGATATTATCACGACACGACAATACAGAGTTGTCCAGAAAGATGTTCCCACTCATATGGTATAACAGAATTTGACCAACAAATTATGTATATATTTTTTTTACAAAAAACATGCATTGAGAATCAAGGAGCACAGGTCGAAGGAATGCTCTAGCTTTCATTTGGACTGGATGGACTGGACTGGATTTAAATTAAACGTATATATATATATATATATATATATATATATATATATATATATATATATATATATATATATATATATATATATATATATATATATATATATATATATATTATATATAGTATTGCAACTGGCCTTAACCGGGCCGCAAGTGATTTTCTTTCCCCACCCGAATATCGCTAACATTGAACTTCCCCGTATCGGAAAACTAAAATCCATTTTACGCCCGTTTATGATTCCCACCAGTAACAGAAACCTGATTGGTTGTTGTATGTTGGTCTGATTTGTAGTAGTTAATTCAGTCCAAGTATATATAATATATTATATATATATATATATATATATATATATATATATATATATATATATATATATATATATATATATATATATATTATATATAAATCTCTGGATTCGGAATGAAACGCTCAAACAACTAATATTGTATATCGTATATATCAAATCCAGCCCACAGTTGATTATCTACCCCCCCCCCCCCCCCCCAACAAAAAAAAAAAAAGTGTGAGTGTGACACATGTTTTAATTCCTACCTAAATAAAAGTGTGCAAGAAGATGCAGATGTGCGGTGTGTCGATGGGGCTCATGCTCAACTCGGTTTACAACGCTGTCAAACATAGTTCCTGCGCTCACCTTTCTATAGGACAGACGTGCGTGTGTGTGTGTGTGTGTGTGTGTGTGTGTGTGCGCGTCTCTCTCTCTCTCTCTCTCTCTCTCTCTCTCTCTCCATTCAAAATGTGAAGTGAAAATTCCACCAGATAGGCATTTCCTCTTCTGCTGCAGCAATCTGTGCGAGCCACTGGCTGCAACATTCTTATCTTATCAGCACGGAGGATCTCAAGTCCTGTCGTGCCCAAACAGGGAAAGAAAAGCTGGTAAAGAAAGTGATTTCTGCCCTTCCTCTGCAACACACACACACACACACACACACACACCCCTCCCCTCCCTCGACATCAACACACACATGCTGTAAAAGCAAGAAGCACAAGAGTTTCACGCATGCTTGCAAGCGCTGACGTAATACAGCCTTGTGTGCTTCTTACATTACGCTACACTGGGAAAGGAGCTAGAACACGATAACTCTTTCTTTTTTTTTTTTTTTTTACTAACTTTCCCCATACGAGCCTTAAACCACCTCGACCAACCGCCCCCCCCCACCACACACACACATCCCCCTTCAACCAAAACCCTCCATCCAACCACCACGCACATCTTTTAACTACCACTTCACTCCCTTCCATCCAGATCGTCGCTCCTTAATCAGACCTGACAACCCTAAAGAGGAATAATGAGCAGTCCAGAGAAAAAAAAAGGGAGGGAGGGGGTAGAAAACGAGTAATAAATAATACAACCCGGGTTCGTTAAAAGTTGCAGAGTAATGCGCTAAATAAAAACAGCCATTCCATAAACAGATAGTTATTTCATTGTAGAACATATTGATAGAAAGAATGGAAAGAAGGTAAAAATTGGGGACATTTTTCACATCTAAAAAACCCAAAAGAAACCTTAAGACAGAGCGGAATAAATAGAATTTGTCCGAGAGGAACGTTGTATGATACAGAAGCTGATCAACCGTCCTGGGTCTTCTTTGTCAAACCTTTCATTCCACAGACAAGCCAGTCTTCTACTAGGAAGAAATGCTGTTGGGACAGATCGTCTTGAAGGTCTTCCTTGAAATAGATTTCATCTCCAGAGGAGGATATGCACTGGAGCTTTTCCAAAAACGGGAAATTCCAAATTTCACTAATACAGGCAAAGATGCAAACTCAGATGGTCCCTCTCCTCTTTAGTCCGTGGTGTCCAAGAAGAATTTTGTCTGCACCACTTTGGCTCAGTACATTGTAAACGAGATTTTGGCTCACAGAGGACGGCGGCTTTCCAGGATCATGTTCACGCTCTCTTTTGCATGATAGAGATGTAATCATTCCAGCACATACTCTACGTCTATGTTTAATTCACTCTAAATTTCAATATTTTTACCCAGTCATAGGACTGACCTTTTACCAATTAACCTAAGTAGTTGCCTAGTGCCTATATATATATATTATATATATATATATATATATATATATATATATATATATATATATATATAGGGACACGGTGGTTTAGTGGTTAGCACGTTCGCCTCACACCTCCAGAGTCCGGGTTCGGGTTCGATTCCCGTCTCCGCCATGTGTGTGTGGAGTTTGCATGTTCTCCCCGTGCCTCAGGGTTTTTTTCTCCGGGTTCTCCGGTTTCCTCCCAGGTCCAAAAAAAAACATGCACGGTAGGTTGATTGGCACCTTGGAAAATTGTCCCTAGTGTATGAAGTGTGTGTGTGTGTGTGTGTGTGTGTGTATCCATGAAAATGAAATTAATTTCCTCATAAAGAATGTTTACGTCTCCATTCAAGAAACACATAAATCTTTATTTATTTATATATTCATTACATTTCTTTCGTTTGTATGATTAAAGATTCATGTTCGAATATAAGGCTTCCTGGTTAATATCTAATATACTACGACGGTTAAAGGCTTCAGGGTTCAATCCTGTGCCCGGTTTTTCTTACTGTTTCCTCTGGGATATGCAGTTTCCTCGCGCCTCCAAGAAACTGGGCAGAACCTGGATTATCCAAGATCAGTGACTCCTGGGTATGAAGGTTTGAAACGAGTAGATCTCATACCTGGGGAAAGGCTCGGGATCCAGAGTGACCCGCACCAACACACTTTCCAACCAAACTTAACAGTGCATCATAATAAACAGGGAGCCATTTTACCCTCAGCTATAGCTTTGTGTGTGTGTGTGTGTGTGTGTGTGTGTGTGTGTGTGTGTGTGTGTGTGTTGTGTTGTGTGTTATCTGCACTGTCTGTGGTCTCGGAGATTGCCAGGCCACCGTGTTTTTCCCCTCCACCTATTGTTCTGTAAAGTTGGCAGGGTGAAGGTGTGTGTGTGTGTGTGTGGGTGGGGGGGGGGGGGGTAGAGTGGGTGGAGCCTGGGGCGATTTTGATGATGGACAGGCCGACTGATCGGCCTCGGTTTCCTGTGCAGACTCGGGGTAGCGCACACTGTTTAACTTCTAGCGCTCTTATTGTTCCTGACACCCAGACACACAACACACACACACACACACACACACACACACACACACACACACACACACACACACACACACATATGCTGAAATTATAAGAGTATCTAAGGAAGTGTGGGTACAGAACGATTGGCGGAGGTGTGTATACACACACACACACACACACACACAACACACACAAACCGAAATGGAATCCTGTCAACAGTATTTCTACAGTATTCTTTACATATTATTGCATTTTTTTTTTTTATGAAAAAAATTAAATATAATATAATATTATTTACATTGTATATCTATTATATATATATATATATATATATATATATATATATATATACTATATATATATTTTTTGTATAAACACACACCAATGATATATATGATATATATATATATATCTATATATATATATATATATATATATGATATATATATATATATATATATATATGTTTTTTATTATAGTAAACAGTTGTGTGTGTGGCTAGAAAAAATGGTGAGAAAAAACAAGAAAGGAGGTGAATGAACTGTGTGTGTGTGGTGTGTGTGTGTGTGTGTGTGGAGTGTGTGTGAGTGTGTGTGTGTGTGTGTGTGTCTGAGGATTAATTGCTCAATCAAGATAACTAGCTGAACATAAGGTGGAGGGGCGAGGGGAGGAAAATCCATTTGCTGGGTCAGAGTGTAATTAACCCGACTAACCTTCCACTCCCCTGGTCCATCTCTCTCTCTCTCTCACACACACACACACACACACACACACACACACACACACACACACACACACACACACACACACACAGAATAGTGTATCACGCGTGTAGTTTAATGCCGAGATATAAAATATAAAAAAAAATACAAAATCTAACATTCGTGTTTAATATAAAAGTAATGTTTTCTTTCTTTTTTCTTTTCTTTCTTTCTTTCTTTCTTTTTCTTTCTTTCTTTCTTTCCTCAAATAAAAGTAGTTAATTTCATAATGATGTCATATATTTATTTTTGAATGTATTTATTGATTTTCTTAATTATTTTACTGAAACACTGCATTTTTCTTTCTTTCTCACATTCTTTCTTTCATATTCCCCATTTCCTTCTGTCTTTCTTTCTTTCTTTCTTTTTCCTATTGCAATTTTCTTTCATTCTTTGTTTTTTGTTTGTTTGTTTGTTTGTTTCTCTTTCCTATTCCCATTTTTTTTTTCATTTCTTCATTCTTTTGTTTGTTTGTTTGTTTGGTTGTTTGTTTCTCTTTCCTATTGTAATTTGTCTTTCATTCTTTTGTTTTTTTGTTTGTTTGTTTGTTGTTGTTTGTTTGCTTCTTTCACATTCCCCCTTTTCTTTCTTTCTTTCTTTCATTTCTATTCATCTCTGATTTATTAGTTTATTCATTTATTTATCTTTTTATTTACTAAATAATTGTTCAATGACAGGCCGCATTTATTCATTTTTGAATGTTTATACTAATCATTTATTTATTAGATTTGTTTCTCTTTTGACTTGCTTCATTTTTCTTTCTTTCTTTCTTTTGTTCTTTCTTTCTTTCTTTCCTTCTTTCTTCCTAAGAAAGTAAATAAAGCACATTTTGCAGTTTGTATAGGAGGGGAGTGTACACTGATGTGTGTTGTCTGTGCGTTTCCATTCCAGGCCAATCATCCAATCCTAAGTGAGAGTGAAAGCGTGTAAACACACACGTGACCGAGGGTTTGTCGGTTAGAACGCATCGCACACACGCGCGAGCTTGCCAAGACCGCACTTCCACCTTCCGCACATTTACGCACTTCCGACGGTTCAACGCACTTCGCACTTCCGCGAACTTCCGCACTTCCGCACTTCCGCACTTCCACACTTCCGACACTTCCCACACTTCCGACACTTCCATTTCCGCACTTCCGCACTTCCGCACTTCCACACTTCCGCACACTTCCACACTTCCGCACTTCCACACTTCCACACTTCCGCACTTCCGCACTTCCACACTTCCGCACTTCCGCACTTCCGCACTTCCGCACTTCCACACTTCCGCACTTCCGCACTTCCGAACTTCCACACTTCCGAACTTCCACACTTCCACACTTCCCACACTTCCGCACTTCCGCACTTCCGCACTTCCACACTTCCACACTTCCCAGCACTTCCGCACTTCCACTTCCACTTCCGCACTTCCGCACTTCCGCACTTCCGCACTTCCGCACTTCCGCACTTCCGCACTTCCACACTTCCGAACTTCCGCACTTCCATTCCGCACTTCCACACTTCCACACTTCCCACTTCCGCACTTCCGCACTTCCACACTTCCACTTCCGCACTTCCGCACTTCCACACTTCCACACTTCCACACTTCCCACACTTCCCACACTTCCACACTTCCGCACTTCCACACTTCCACACTTCCACACTTCCCACACTTCCACACTTCCGCACTTCCACACTTCCACACTTCCACACTTCCCACACTTCCACACTTCCGCACTTCCACACTTCCACACTTCCACTTCCGCACTTCCACTTCCGCACTTCCCACACTTCCACACTTCCGCACTTCCCACTTCCGCACTTCCACACTTCCACTTCCGCACTTCCGCACTTCCGCACTTCCGCACTTCCGCACTTCCGCACTTCCACACTTCCACACTTCCACACTTCCCCACTTCCACACTTCCGCACTTCCGCACTTCCACACTTCCCACTTCCACTTCCGCACTTCCGCACACTTCCACTTCCGCACTTCCCACTTCCGCACTTCCGCACTTCCACACTTCCCGCACTTCCACACTTCCCACACTTCCGCACTTCCGCACTTCCACACTTCCACACTTCCACTTCCCACTTCCACTTCCGCACTTCCGCACTTCCACACTTCCACTTCCGATCCACACTTCCCACACTTCCGCACTTCCGCACTTCCGCACTTCCACACTTCCGCACTTCCCACATTTCCGCACTTCCGCACTTCCGTACCACACTTCCACACTTCCCACACTTCCACACTTCCCTCCTCACCTTTCTGCGCAAAACAAAACGATTAGATCGACGTCGGGATACAAAACAAACACACGCAGACCTGAAACGGCCACTTCTTCACACCAGACGTCTGCAGGAGAAACGGAGACGCGACGTCACTCACTCACTCCAACACACTTCTCTCTATCAGAAAAAACACGAAGGAAAGAGTTTTCTGCTTTCTGTGGTAATGAGTGATTCAGATTCAGATAGATAGATAGATAGATAGATAGACATACAGACTGACAGGTAAACAGATAGTTAGATAGATAGAACAGACAGACAGACAGACAGACGTAGATAGATAGATAGATAGACAGATAGATAGATAGATAGATAGATAGAGATAGATAGATAGATAGATAGATAGATAGATAGATAGATAGATAGACAGGCAATAGGATAGATAGTTAGATAGAACAGACAGACAGACAGATAGATAGATAGATATAGATAGATAGATAGATAGATAGATAGATAGAGATAGATAGATACATAGATAGATGATATAGATAGATAGATAGAGATAGATCGAGATATAGATAGATAGATAGATAGATAGATAGATAGATAGATAGATAGATAGATAGATATAGATAGACAGATAACAGATAGATAGATAGATAGATAGATAGATAGATAGATAGACAGACAGATAGACAGATAGATAGATAGATAGATAGATATAGATAGATAGATAGATAGATATAGATAGATAGATAGATAGATAGATAGATAGATAGATAGATAGATAGATAGATAGATAGATAGATAGATAGACAGACAGACAGACAGACAGACAGACAGATAGATAGATAGATAGATAGATAGATAGATAGATAGATAGATAGATAGATAGATACAGACAGACAGACAGATAGACAGATAGATAGATAGATAGATAGATAGATAGATAGATAGATAGACAGACAGACAGACTAGATAGATAGATAGATAGACGATAGATAGATAGATAGATAGATAGATAGATAGATAGATAGACATAGATAGATAGATAGATAGACAGACAGACAGATAAACAGACAGACAGACAGATAGATAGATAGATAGATAGATAGATAGATAGATAGATAGATAGATAGATAGATAGATAGATAGACAGGCAATCAGATAGATAGATAGATAGATAGATAGATAGATAGATAGATAGATAGATAGATAGATAGATAGATAGATAGACAGACAGACAGACAGACAGACAGATAGATAGATAGATAGATAGATAGATAGATCGATAGATAGACAGACAGTAGATACAGAGAGATAGCGACAGACAGACAGACAGATAGACAGAAAGATAGATAGATAGACAGACAGGACAGACAGACAGACAGACAGACAGATAGATAGATAGATAGACAGAGATAGAAGACAGATAGACAGATCAGACAGACAGATAGGACAGACAGACAGATAGACAGAAAGATAGATAGATAGATAGATAGATAGATAGATAGATAGATAGATAGATAGATAGACAGATAGATAGATAGATAAGGTTTGCGTCTCTGTTACAGAAAGCTGAATTTAGTTGTAATAAACATAAACAGCGTTTCTAACAAAGCCGTCTTTCAGGTAAAGCGCCTCGGGGGCATTTCCGAGAGAAAGGTATCCATCATCCCCTTCATTGTACATGTGAGTAAGTCCTTGTTATTGATGGTGGATTTGTTTTTTTTGCGTGTTGATAAAATGTGCCGAGATGGAGAGATAAAGACGGATGAGTAATGACAGTCATAACCCACATCCATTTATCTCCACCGCTCTCCTGTGACACTTCACTTTTAACTGGTACCGGATTGGGAAACAATATGGGGAAGTCCATTTCATTATATTCTGGGTGACATCATACTGAAAGAGCGAGGGAGAGAGAGAGAGAGAGAGAGAGAGAGAGAGAGCGTGAGTAGCATTTCACATCACACCAGCCACAGAACATGGAGAGAATCATAACATCCTGACAGGAAGATCTTGTGGAAAATAATCAGATGGGCTTTGATGAGAGACCGCGCTCCCATTTCGGACCCGGTCCAAGCCTCCATACGCCGTGTGACCCCTGGCCCCGGGGCCCATCCACTCGTTCGCTCGCTCACTCGCTCCTGCTGTTATAATCACATTTTTCCTCTGACATGACGCTTGTTGGAGGAGAGATAAGCGAAGGAGGATGAGTTTAATGCCCAGAGAAAAAACACAACATCACAGGAAATCAAAATCTTATGTACAACTCATCTTTTCTTTCTTTTCTTTCTTTTCTTTCTTTTCTTTCTTTCTTTTTTTCTTTCTTTTCTTTCTTTTCTTTCTTTTCTTTCTTTTCTTTCTTTTCTTTCTTTCTTTCTTTCTTTTTTTCTTTCTTTCTTTTATTTCTTCAAATAAATGAGTTAATTTCAAAATAAAGTAATATATTTATTTACGCATGTATTCATTTATTTATTTGCTTGTTTGTTTTTTGCAGACAGGCTGCATTTTTCTTTCTTTCTTTCTTTCTTTCTTTCGTTCTTTCTTTCTATCTATTTTACTTTCATTCATTTCAGTCATTCTTTCTTTCTTTCTTTCTTTCTTCTTCTCTTATTCTTTCTTGATGTTATTTTTTTCTTTCGTTCGTTCTTTCTTATTCCCTTATTCTTTCTTATTTTTCATTCTTTCTTTCTAGTTTTACTTTCATTCACTGCAAGTCAATTAATTCATTCTTTCTTTCTTTCTTTCTTTCTTCTTTCTTAATGTTCTTTTTTTGTCTTTCTTTCTTTCTTTCTATTTTACTTTAATTCATGTCAATCATTCTTTCTTCCTTTTTATTTAACTTTCATTCATTTCTTTCTTTCTTTCTTTCTTTCTTTCTTCTTTCTCTCTGTTCTCTCTCTCTCTCTCTCTCTCTCCTCTCTCTCTCTCTTTCTTTTCTTTCTTTCTTATTTCTAGTGAATGTCCAATATAATAATCCAAATTATTAGTTTGTCTATCGACTTATTTATTTATTATTTGTTCATTATTTATATTTTAATAAATTAATTTTTATGACAGGCTGCATTTATTTACCTAAAGATATATATATATATATAGATATATATATATATATAATATATATATATATATATATGATTTATTTATTGGATTTTTTGATTGACATGCTGCATTTTTTCTTTCTTTCTTTTGATAATCATAATGATAATAATGACAATTTGATAATATAATTTATTTATTTATTTGCTTGCTTGCTTTTTACCGACAGTCTGCATTTTTTTCTTTCTTTCCATCTTACATTCATTCATTTCTTCCTTGTTATTAAATGCAATTATTTCTTTATTTATTATTGATTTCTTTATTCTTTATCGCATTTCATCCTTCCTTCCTCCCGCGCTTACACATTTCCGATCGAAGGTTATTGATTCCTGTTCATTGATTTGATTTGATCAACAAGATGCATAAAAGACGCATAAATACAAAAACGGGGCACAAACGCAACACGGGAAATGAAGGACATTCTGCAAACACAAATCTTGTACCAGAGACACACTTTCTTCGCACACACACACACACACACACACACACACACAAATAATACTTCCCTTCGTCTCCTGCAACAACGGCGGAGAAAATCATTCATTCATTCATTCATCTTCTACCTCTATATCCGATCTTCCCTCGGGTCACGGGGAGTCTGTGCCTATCTCAGGCGTCTATGGGCATTAAGGCAGGATACACCCTGGATGGAATGCCAACCCATCACAAACACACCACACACACACTTCAATACACTAGGAACAAGTTTTCCAAGGTTGCCAATCAACCTACCGTGCATGTTTTTGGACCGGGAGGAAACCGGAGAACCCGGAGAAAAACCCCCTGAGGCACGGGGAGAACATGCAAACTCCACACACACATGGCCGAGACGGGAATCGAACCCGGATCCTGGTGGTGTGAGGCGAACGTGCTAACCACTATGCCCCTCGGCGGAGAAAATAAACAGATGAAATTCTTTGCAGAAGTGTTTTGTTGTAAACAGTGGGTTAAAATGACCTGTAAATGTGAGAGATAATACTCCTATACGGTCCTGAGTGGAAATTCCCCCCCCCCTTCCCCCTTCCCTTGCCAGTGTTTCCATCAGTGGAACAAAATGGCGTTCTGTGTTATGGAACTACGTTATCATGAAGGGGTTTATTGGACAGGGCCGGCATCCCGGTGTCAGATCAGCTCTTTCCTGCAGCGTGACGTGTCAGGGGCTGTGATAAACGACCCGCGGGAACGCTTATCGTCACAGCTGTCAAACTTGACTAATAAAACATGACAAAGGAGACGAGTGTGTTTTTCCTCCTTAAAGCACGAAGTCGGGGGGGGGGTAAAGCTCTGGGGTCTTTCCTGCTGCCCCCGAACCCGCTGCAGCGAGCTGCCCTTTTCCCTCGCAGGCATTGTCTTTTCTCAGGAGGGCACGCGGCTTGGCCGAGCTTCCTCTCTTCCACACCGAGCCCTGCTGGAGAAGGACGAGCGGAAACACACTTTCATAGCGCACCTGAGAGTGAGACACCAAGCTGCCAGTCTTGGGCCCCCGGGCAAGGCCCTGTATCAGGGGCCTCCTTTCATAAGATCTTTCTTCTATGACTTTTCTTTCATTCTTTTTTTTTTGTTCCATAAATTCTTTCTTTCCTTCCTTCCTTTTTTTCTATCCTAAGTTCTTTCTCTCTCTTTCTTTTCTTTTTTCTTCCATAAACTCCATAAATGAGTTCACTTGTTTGTTTGTTCATTCGTTCATTTGTTCTTTCCTTCTTTTTTGTTTGTTCCTTTCTTTCTTGCTATTCTTTCTTTCATTCCTAAATTTATCATTCTTTCTTTCCATCTGTACTTCATTCCTTCCCTCTCTTTCTTTCTTTCTTTTCTCCCATGAATTTAGAGTTAATTCTTTCTTTCTTCCTTCCTTTCTTCCTCACTCTCACATGAATAAAGCATTTCAAAGGGGTTTAAACCTGAGTATCACCAAGCTGCCACTCTTGGGCCCCTGAGCAAAACCTTGTATAATGGCTTTGTATTATTATTTATCCTTATTTGTCCTTTTTCTTTTGTCCTTCCTTCCACTCAAAGAAAGAATTCCACGTTGCAGGAAAAATACATCACTTGTAACGGTGACATTTTTCTTCTTTCTTTGCTCAAAGTGTAAAATCTCCATATTGTAACGTTTCCAGTGTAAAGTATCCAAAGTGTAAAATGCCCAGTGTAAAGTGTCCAAAGTATAATGTCCAAAGTCTCCAGTGATCATTGCAAAGTGTCCAAAGTATAGCATTTCCAGAATAAAGTGTCCAAAGTCTAAAGTGTCCAAAGTCTAAAGTGACCATTGGAAAGTGTCCATAGTGTAAAATGTCCAGTGTAAAGTGCCCAAAGTGTAAAGCGACCATTGGAAAGTGTCCATAGTGTAAAGTGTCAACAGTGTAAAGTGTCCAAAGTCCAGTGTCCAAAGTGTAAAGTGACCATTGGAAAGTGTCCATAGTGTAAAGTGTCCAAAGTGCCCATAGTGTACAATTTCCAGTGTAAAGTGTCAACAGTGTAAAACTTCCAGTGTAAAGTGTCAAAGTGCCCAGTGTCCAAAGTGTAAAGTTTACAGTGTAAAGTGCCCACAGTGTAAAGTGTCCAAAGTGTAAAGTTTCAAGTGTAAAGTGTCAATGTTCCCAGTGTCCAAAGTGTAAAGTTTACAGTGTAAAGTGCCCAAAGTGTAAAGTTTCCAAAGTGTAAAGTGTGCAAAGTATAAAATGTCCAGTGTAAAGTGTCCAAAGCATAAAGTTTCCAGTGTAAAGTGTAAAGTGTGTGTAAAGTGTCCAAAGTGACTGTGCACATGTTACATGAAGGAAAAAGTGATAGCGATGTGAAAGATCACGGACTGCATTTAAACCATTAACGGAGACGTGTACCTGCACTCGGTAGACGCTGCGGGTGTTTAGCGCTAGCGCTAGCCTGGCAGGATCCGACGAGGAGAACAGGATCACGGCTTTCTCCTCGATTGTTTCCCAAAAGCCACAAATTGTCAGCGTGTCAAACTGCACTTGGCACGGGTTCCGCAGCTCACACTGACAAGATCCTACAAGCTTCTTCGAGGCGAATTGCCAAAAATATGCTCCTCGTAAATCAGTCAGTACGGCTAAATTTACAACCCTGCCATTTACTGTCAAGGGCTAAATGAGGTAAAGGCTCACCAGCGCCCCCTGGGACACACTGCAGGGGCTGAGATGTGCTGCTCGTGCGTTTCCTTTTTTACTTCTATTTCTAAACTATTTTTATATATATTGTATATTGTCAATATATATATATATATATATATATATATATATATATAATTATATATATATAATAAAATATATGTCAAAATTAACAATATAAAGTACCACAAATAAACAGACAGGTAGATATTTTATTCATCCCTGAGGGAAATTTTCAATTTCCGACATCAACCACACACAAAGGCAAAAAACATGTAATAAATAATGAATAAATAAATAAATAAAACAAACAAACAAACAACAAAAACCTAGAAATGAATAGAGTAATCAAATAGTGGTGTGTGCAGGAAAAAAACTGATTGTTGTGTGGTGATGAGTCTGTGCAAATACAGTCTTTGAGATGATTGTTGTGTTGTGAGGAGTCTGTGCAATAGAGTCTTTTACCTGAGTGTTGTGTGGTGACGAGTCTGTGCAATAGAGTCTTTTACCTGAGTGTTGTGTGGTGATGAGTCTGTAAAATAGAGTCTTTTACCTGAGTGTTGTGTGGTGATGAGTCTGTGCAATAGAGTCTTTTACCTGAGTGTTGTGTGGTGATGAGTCTGTGAAATAGAGTCTTTTACCTGAGTGTTGTGTGGTGATGAGTCTGTAAAATAGAGTCTTTTACCTGAGTGTTGTGTGGTGATGAGTCTGTGCAAATCGAGTCTTTTACCTGAGTGTTGTGTGGTGATGAGTCTGTACAAATACAGTCTTTGAGATGATTGTTGTGTGGTGATGAGTCTGTGCAATAGAGTCTTTTACCTGAGTGTTGTGTGGTGATGAGTCTGTGCTGTAAAATAGAGTCTTTTACCTGAGTGTTGTGTGGTGATGAGTCTGTAAAATAGAGTCTTTTACCTGAGTGTTGTGTGGTGATGAGTCTGTAAAATAGAGTCTTTTACCTGAGTGTTGTGTGGTGATGAGTCTGTAAAATAGTCTTTTTGTTGATTGTTGTGTTGTGATGAGTCTGTGCAAATAGAGTCTTTTACCTGAGTGTTGTGTGGTGATGAGTCTGTAAAATAGTCTTTTACCTTAGTGTTGTGTGGTGATGAGTCTGTAAAATAGAGTCTTTTACCTGAGTGTTGTGTGGTGATGAGTCTGTGCAATAGAGTCTTTTACCTGAGTGTTGTGATGAGTCTGTGCAAATCGAGTCTTTTACCTGAGTGTTGTGTGGCGATGAGTCTGTACAAATACAGTCTTTGAGATGATTGTTGTGTGGTGATGAGTCTGTGCAATAGAGTCTTTTACCTGAGTGTTGTGTGGTGATAAGTCTGTGCAATAGAGTCTTTTACCTGAGTGTTGTGTGGTGATGAGTCTGTGCAATAGAGTCTTTTACCTGAGTGTTGTGTGGTGATGAGTCTGTAAAATAGAGTCTTTTACCTGAGTGTTGTGTGGTGATGAGTCTGTAAAATAGTCTTTTTGTTGATTGTAGTGTTGTGATGAGTCTGTGCAAATCGAGTCTTTTACCTGAGTGTTGTGTGGTGATGAGTCTGTAAAATAGAGTCTTTTACCTGAGTGTTGTGTGGTGATGAGTCTGTGCAATAGAGTCTTTTACCTGAGTGTTGTGTGGTGATGAGTCTGTAAAATAGAGTCTTTTACCTGAGTGTTGTGTGGTGATGAGTCTGTAAAATAGTCTTTTTGTTGAGTGTTGTGTGGTGATGAGTCTATAATCTATTTGATGAGCAAATAGATTATTTTACCTGGTTGTTGTGTTGAGACAAGTCTGTGCAAATCGAGTCTTTGAGAGGATTGTTATGTTGTGACGAGTATGTGCAAATCGAGTCTTTTGCCTATTGTTGTGTTGTGACGAGTCTGTGCAATAGAGTCTTTTATCTGAGTGTTGTGTTGTGATGAATATGTGCAATAGAGTCTTTTAGTTGATTGCTGTGTTGTGACGAGTCCGTGCAAAGCGAGTCTTTGAGCGAGCCTTGTGCAATTTTAAAGTGGACTATGTCCTTCTAGTCTCTTGTCCAGACGTTGGCTATCCTCCTTCTTGATGCTCCCCAGCACAGCGCCCCATAGAGGAGGGCACTCGTACCTTCAGTTTGTATCAATCATACCTGAATGCATTTATTCTCAGATGGACACCTAAAGCACTATTTGTACGTCGCTCTGAATAAATGGGCGTCTGCTAAACGCTGTAAACGTGGTCCACACCATTTCTTTTCTCCAGTGTACTACTGGTTCTTCTCAAGGTTCTTCCTCATACTACAAGACATTGTTCATGACAGAGGAAAAACAATGTATTTGTATCAAACTCGAGAAGATGTGACCGATCGTTTCGTGACCGGATTGAAGCTCAATGGAAGCAAGCCGACCGAAATGAGCATCACTGATCTCTTCTCACGAACACAGAAAACCCTGCCAGTGCAATAACGTCATGTCAACATGAACCTCTGCTATGAGGTAAGCAAAATGTGTGTGGGAAAAAAGGAAGTATTCTGACACCTCACACCGACCCCATCTATTTTTTCCTCCTCCTCCTTTCATTCTGTCTTTCTCCATCGGACAGACTGCGGTGTGACCGGCCTCGCTGATGGCCCTCCGAGACGATTTTCGACGAATCCGGATCGTTAAATCAAAGTTCCAGAGACCAAAAAATAAATAAATAAATAAATAGATGAATAAATAACAGCTTGGATTACTGACTGAATGCTATTTGCTAACTATATATATATATATATATATATATATATATATATAGATATATATATATATATATATATAAGGGGCACTGTGGCTTAGTGTGGCTCTATATATATATATATATATATATATATATATATATATATATATATATATATATATATATATATATATATATATACTACACAGCATATATAACAGCACAGTGACTTAGCACATTCGCCTCACACCGCCAGGATCCGGGTTCGATTCCCGTCTCGACCATGTGTGTGTGGAGTTTGTGCATGTTCTCCCCGTGCCGCAGGGGGTTTTTCTCCGGGTTCTCCGGTTTCCTCCCGGTCCAAAAAACATGCACGGTAGGTTGATTGGCACCTTGGAAAATTGTCCCTAGTGTATGAATGTGTGTGTGTGTGTGTGTGTGTAAAACGTTGTGCAGAACAAACAACAGTGCAGGACAAATACATAAACACACCAGTGCACACTGCACTGTATACATACTATTGGGTCGCTCTTGGGGCCTTGAGCAAGGCCCTTAACCCTCTGTGCTCCAGGGGGCGTCGTATCATGGCTACGCCTCTGACCCCAGCTTCCAAACAAGGGGTCAGTTATCCTTTTCTCATATATCCCAGCTTGGTTTTGGATGCTATGGTCAGCCGTGATACAGCGCCCCCTGGAGCAAAAAGAGTTAAGGGCCTTGCTCAAGGACCCAAGGGCGACAGCTTGGCAATACCGGTGGTACACGTCTCCCACTGATCTCCCGTTTCTACCTTCTTTTTTCTTTTTTTTTTACGCAAGATAAGCAGAAATAAAACCCGTCTCCGGTCTCCTGTACCCATCCATAACAGGTCTAGACTCAAAGGGTTCAGCGAGAGTTTGGACCGTTCTGAGCGATAGACATATTTTTTCTTCCGCCGCGCGGGCCCGGGCCCGAGTCTGGAGTGCAGATGAGCTCGCGGGAATGTATAAACCGATACCTAATTAATCACTCCTCCAGACTGGCGGGATAAGATAACAAGACGTTTTGGGCTGCGACAAGCCGACGGAGAAAAGAGAAGAAGACAGAAGGAGAAACGGACGCCAACGCCAACGCTCGGCGGGAGGCAGGCCATGGACCGGCCAATGACCCGGCGCTAATAGTAGCAGAAGGGGATTGTGGTCCGGAATCCAGGTCAGGCCAGACTCCATGCTAAGCAGCCGTGGCAGGGTCCCAAACCTCGCCCGCCATTTTGGGCAGCCCACCATACGAGCTTCCAGTAAAAGCGCGCATGTCAGCCTGAGGTCAAATGCTTCGCTGCTCCAGACTTGCGTCAGCACTGCTGGCAAAGGCGAGGCCTCGCCGCACATTCCTGGGCACGTGTGTGTTTTTCTGGCCCGGCACACCCGCTGACTTTTGCAGTCTGACGAAAGTCGGGAAAAAAAGGGAAGGGATGTTCTGCGCTGAAATCCGCCGAGCTCGCCAGAACAGGCTGTTCGCATACATGAATCCCATTCGCGAAGACGGGGGGGGGGAATATAACAAGGTAGCTTTCCGATCGATTCAGGTCATTCAAATTTATAACACGACATAGAATTATAGGCATTGAACAACATGAAGTGTAAATATATATATATATATATATATATATATATATATATATATATATATATATATATAAGACAGTGACTTAGTGGTTAGCACGTTCACCTCACACCGCAAGGGTCCGGGTTCGATTCCCGTCGAATGACATTTTCCCGAATTACTAGTAGTCTAGTAGCTGCACATTCACAACAGCTCCTCATTATATTACCGCATGGAACCTAAATGTATGACCGGTTAATATTGAAAGTATCTGAAACCGGAACATAATTCTTAAACGTAGCATATTGAACATTATTTAAAACACATTAAAAAAAAAACTCAACATTGAAATGAACAAGAAATTCATATTAAAAGAAAGATTTGCCAAAGTAAACATTAAATGATTAAATAATAAATAATTTTATTAAGAGTGAGAGATTGTGAGTGAAATGTATATATTTATAACTGTTTCAATTAGAGAATTATAAATATGAAAAGTTTTTCAATTATGGTACACGTGAGAAATGTGCGATTAAATATTTTAACCTATATAAAAATAATTTTCAATTATGGTACACGTGAGAAATGTGCGATTAAATATTTTAACCTATATAAAAATAATAATAAATTAAAAAATATATATATATATATATATATATATATGTGTGTATATATATATATATATATATATATATCTATATATATATATATGTGTGTGTGTGTATGTGTGTGTGTGTGTGTATATATATTAATCGCATTTTTAATCATCACACATTTCTCACACACACACACACACACACACACACACACACACACACACACACACACACACACATATATATATATATATATATATATCTTGATATTCCAAATTGACAAATCCGTACCTCAAAGGTTGCCATCTCCTGGTTGGGTAATCCAACCAAAGGGATTGTGGGAAATTCTGGAGGCATGTCCTCCGTAGAAAATGTATGCCATTTGGCCGACGCCCTATACAGAGTTATTTATAATGATCGCATTCCTATAAAGGAGTGTTTAAGGTTGAGATGCTGGCTTGCTATCGTTTATTACAATATATTCTATCTTTCTCATTCTTAATGTTTTACTCCTGAGCCGTCAATCAGGATCAGCTAAACATCAGCTCAAGGCTTCTTCTCTGTTCTGGCACCGAGGTGGTGGAATGAACTTCCCCTGAACAACAACGGCATCTTCAAAATACGATTGAAGACCCCGATTTCTTCCAACAACAACCATACTAATACTTCTTCCTTCTCACTGTCCAGGAATCCATACAAAAAATAAATAAATAAATAAAAAACTCAACTATGTCTATGCACGGGGCACGGTGGCTTAGTGGTTCGCACGTTCGCCTCACACCGCCAGGGTCCGGGTTCGATTCCCGTCTCGGCCATGTGTGTGTGGAGTTTGTGCATGTTCTCCCCGTGCCTCAGGAGGTTTTTTCTCCGGGTTCTCCGGTTTCCTCCCCCGGTCCAAAAACATGCACTGTAGGTTGATTGGCACCTTGGAAAATTGTCCCTAGTGTATGAATGTGTGTGTGTGTGTGTGTGTGTCCTGCGATGGGTTGGCATTCCATACAGGGTGTATCCTGCCTTAATGCCCATAGATGCCTGAGATAGACACAGACTCCCCGTGACCCGAGGGAAGATCGGATAAAGCGGTAGAAGATGAATGAATGAACTATGTCTATGTACTATGTACATTTACATTTACAGTATTTGGCAGCGTGGTGGTGGGGTTTGAACCCATGATCTTCCGGTCCAGAGTCTGTAACCACTGGGCTATACCACCTCCCCTAGTGAAGGCTACCACCTCCCATTGTACCTTAAGTTTGTGGGAGGTGGTAGCCCAGTGGTTAAGGTGTTGGACTATGGACCAGAAGATCAGTGGGCCCTTGAGCAAGGCCCTTAACCCTCACTTGCTCAGTTGTAAGTCGCTCTGGATAAGGGCGTCTGCCAAATGCCGCAAATGTAAATGTAAATGTATCCACCCTACCTGAATGAATTTATCCTTAGATGGAGACCGAAAGCACTACTTGTACGTCGCCCTGGATAAGCGCGTCTGCTACATATGTAAAAATGGGTGTGTACAGGGCAAACGATCCAAAAGTACCACACACTTCGATCCTCTCCAAAACAACTAGGGAAGCGTTATTGACTGAACATTTCTGTTTATGAAGACGTGTTCGCTTTATTACCACCAATACCCGCTAACCGTCGAGAGGGCGAAACCAGCAGTGCTGTTGCATCAGTGAATACATTCCCCCTGCAGCCATGACAGCGATCTGCGAAGACTCCAAGACACCCAAAGGCGAACGGTGTACAAAACCACACAGCTCTCTTTCTCAAAATGCATAACAGACAGATAAAGATAAAGACTCCTCCAATCAAGCCACAAAGTTGTCCATTAGCCAAGCGGGTTCCTGCCCCTCAGGCGGCTTCACAAAGCATGCTAGGCGGATTAAGCTCGGCAGGTATATATTACTTCATAAAAACGTGCGATCCGAAAATATGTTCCCTTCCGAGCCGGCTGGTCTGGAAGGAACCTGAAAAGTACGTGCTATTAATGCGCTTAATGGCTTAATAGCCAGGCGTACAATAAGAAGACGGGCTAAGCTAATTCTTGCGATATTTCCTCGGATAAATAGATGACACGCCTTCCTCCTCCGCTGGCAAAGACGCCTGATCACAAAGCCACACATCAATCAAGACGCATTAAGGCAACTCCTTAGCTGTTTTGTTTTTTTTTCCTCTTTGTGCTTTCAACTTGTTGAAATGCACTCGAACTTGGCATGGCTCGCCGGCCCGGCATACCTTTGGAAATATTTCTCCTGCATCTCGGTGATGATTCAAAAGCCTGTTGTTTTGTTCGACGAGACTGGCTGGAAGAAAAAGAAAAGGAAAGAAAAAAAACAAACACCCCCCCTTCTCCCCCTCACTAACCCCCCCCCCCCCCCACCACACACACACACCCACCCATCAACCTCCACCAGTCCGTTTTTCTTTTCCGTTACACAGTGACATGTCAAAGCACATGTCTGGAACGTCATCCTTTGTGTTGGGGGGGGGTTTCGTTATTACCGTTATTTCATTGGGTGTATTAATGGGTGTAACAATAAAAGACATAAATAAATATATGTTTATCCCAGACATCCACGTTCAGGCAAGGATGTCAAGTGGTTTTGTCTTGGAGGCTCTTCGGGTTCCTGAGCAGAGATTAACATTCTTTTTAACGCTGAACGGTGTCAAGTTGTTTGCGAATTAACAGCCAGAAACGAATAAAACCCGCTGTTCGTCGATCGCCCAGAGGTCGATGATGTAAACGACTTGGATCGAGGAGGACGGATTGTAATCGCAGGCCCGGGGGGGGTTAAACACAGGGGGGTGTCTCGGAAAGGGTAGATCTGTCACTTGGCTAATATTGTTACCGTCATAAAACAAGCAACGACGTGCAGGTTAGAAACCGAAAGCCCGCTCGTGAGTTAGTTTTGGTGTTGGGTTCTGATCATTGTGACTTGGACTTTGGAGGAGTTTGAGGGGGGGGGGGACATCCATGAGCTACTTCTGTCCGGTAGCAACATGGATTCCAAGGTCAGATTAACTGGTCTTGGCGAATATAAAGAACGAAGGAAACCTACGAGACCTGAGATGAGAAAGCAGCTCACCCACTGTGCTACAAAACCCAGCTGTCAGCTCCAGGGCTCGCAGCATCTCTCCTGTGGTCAGAGGTCATCCAGCTGTGCCCAAAAACCACCCCCCCCCCACCCCCGCAACACCCCCACACGACTTCCATTCTCCAGAGTGCAGCAGATGCAGATGTTAGAGTGAGGTCCGTGGTGTGGGGTCCCCGATCACATCTGCTACTGATTACGGCCACATCGTCCATATCGGCGCCATCAATTTCCAAGCCTGAAAAGCCCGGCCGGGACGGCGGCGGATTTCTCCATCCGTCAGTGACAGTTTTACGCTGACCCATAGATGCTACGTTTACAATTCAGCTTAGCATGCTAACTGTTCCCAAATGCTACACACGTGGGTAATTGAATGCGGGACGAGCAGTGCTAAAGCTGTGCAGAGAGAATGCTTTAACTTAAACTTTAACTAATATATATATATATATATATATAAAGGGGCACTGTGGCTTAGTGGTTAGCACGTTCGCCTCACACCGCCAGGCCAGGATCCGGGTTCGATTCCCGTCTCGGCCATGTGTGTGTGTGGAGTTTGCATGTTCTCCCCGTGCCTCAGGGGGTTTTTCTCCGGGTTCTCCGGTTTCCTCCCAGTCCAAAAACATGCACGGTAGGTTGATTGGCACCTTGGAAAATTGTCCCTAGTGTGTATGAATGTGTGTGTGAATGTGAGTGTGTGTGCCCTGCGATGGGTTGGCATTCCATCCAGGGTGTATCCTGCCTTAATGCCCATAGACGCCTGAGATAGGCACAGGCTCCCCGTGACCCGAGAAGATCGGATATAGCGGTAGAAGATAGATGATGAATGATGAATATATATATATATATATATATATATATATATATATATATATATATATATTTCTAGTTTTTGTTTATCTTTTACGTTAAGTATTATGCTGCGACATCTCAAAGCTCGGAAAGGTTGTCATTCTGGAACTTCGTTCTTCAAAATCAAATCAAATTAACATTTTTTTTTGTCACATACACGTACATATATAGTACGACATGCAGTGAAATGCCTCTTGGGGATTCCGTTATTACACCGTTATTATTCGTTATTATTCATTCATTATTATTCATTATTATTCGTTATTATTCGTTATTATTCGTTATTTCACCTCGGTCAAATTGAGCCTAACGATAAACAATCAGAAAGTCATTCTTGTGGGTCTAGGGTCCTTTGTAGGTAATTTACTAGCTATATATATATATATATATATATATATATATATATATATCTATATATATATATATATATATATATATAAAGAGAGATAGAGGATGAACCACAACTCTAAATAAGGGCGGGAATATATCCCAGCTCTTATTTAAAGCCATGGGATATCCTCAGTAGCTTAAAACTTTACTTGTTACACTACTAACATATAATAATAAATAATAAAATTCCTAGTAATAGTACTTTTTGCATTGGAATAAAAAATAAGATATTTGACATTGAAATGTAGTGACTATAAAGAGCAAACACTTGAGTAACGCAAAAAATGCAAAAAAGCTACTTTGAGTTTTCCAGATCACCGCAGTGAACATATAAACATTGGTACATTTTGGTAAATAAGAAGGTACCAAAAAGAGTACTTTTGCTTGAAATTGCCCTAAAATGTAATAAAATGTAATTACATTTCTTGGTATGACTAAGTTCAGCAGAGCATCAGTGCTACGCTAATGTCAGGATATCATTTTAAATCAGGTACATGTTAAGGTACATTTCTATCACTAGGGGAACGCGGAAATGTTCTTTAAATAAGAAGGTTTATAGAAATGTAGCGACTTGCAGTACTCCTCACTACGCTAGCTTATAAAGCAGCTTAGCAAACTTCGCTAACTTGTGTTGTTATGCTAACAACCTACTCCTGTACGGGAATTCCCAGACTTCTCAACTTCGTCCCAATGGAAATGAAATATACTGGGGTTTTTTTTTGACTTATGGAGAATGTAGCGCCTATTCAAATGATCTGTCTTGCTTTTAAGCTGTACAACATAATGACCTTGCCTTCCCCTTACATGTTTTGAATCCTTCACTTGCCCCCCCCCTCCCCCTCCCTCGACACTAAGGAGGCTCATAAATCCATGCTTGTCAAACACACATAATGACAGGCTTAATGATATAGTGCACCTACATTACTAAAGTCCCCCAGGAGCTTTGGCTTGCCTCTGTTCAGGTGCACGTGGTGATGTATGTCTGTCTGACTATATCCAGTCTGACTCGATGGCTCTCTCTCTCTCTCTCTCTCTCTCTCGCAATTAGTGTATATTTGCTCAAAATTTCTCCCTTCCATAGACACTCCATCACGGTTCAATAGAAATATGTCACACCTGTAGGTTAAACCTTTTTCATTCCTGGGGAGGAAGGATTACGCCGCCGCACACTGGGATCATTCATCCCCTCCGTTTTGCTGATTGTTTTCCCAGGGTGCCCGAGCGGCCCTTTGGCGGAACTCGGTTCCAGCGCTTTTACCGGGATATCCGTAATCTCTACAAACAAGCAGAGCGTAAGCCCTCCGAGACGGAGAACCCGTTAATCGATTCCCGGCCGCGCCAGAACGCGGTAGGGGGAATTAGCTTTGAAGGCGCTCGGGGTCAAGGCAACATCGGCGTCTCGTTCACACGGACAAAAGAGGTACGTTTTGCTTCCAGAGAAGGATTGGATGCCTGTGGAGATGTTTATTTGCCGGGCGAGGGATACGCCTTTTATGGTGTGCGAATTAAAACCCATTTGCGGTGCATAAATAAAGCATTTTCTGAGGTAAAAAAATGTTTTCTACAATGCCAAAAAAGTTCATGGTTTTCATCGTTGGGGGTCGTTATTCAATGCTACAGTACGTATATGAATCTAAAGACTATTCCGGAAGCAACTTGGGCTATACACTAAAAGCCTTGTTTTTCCTGGCATCTCAACGGAATGGGTTCAAGGGAGGCAGTACCTCAGTGTTTAAAGCATTGGGCGCTGAACCGGATGTTCACAGGTTCAAATTCCACCACCATGCTGCCCCTAGTGGGCTCCATGTACAAGGTAACCCTTATTTGCTCAGCTACAGCATTTGACAGATGCTCTTATCCAGAGCAATTGAGGGACCCATCAAGGGCCCACTAGCTTGGTGGTGGTGGGATTTGAACCTGAGATCCCTGGGGCCAGTGCCTTCACCACTATGCTACCACCTCTATTCTTAGTTGTAAGTGTCTCTGGATAAGGGCGTAATGCCAAATAATGTAAATGTCAATGAATTATGCAAATTTGCACAATCTAAACTTCAGGCCGCATCTCTTTATGTGGGAGAAAAAAAGTGACCGACTTCTTGAGAATCTTAGTATCAAACAAATTTCGACAATGCTCACTTGCGTAAGCGTATTTCGCAGCCTCGATTGCCAAAGTCACTGTCAACTAGCTAGGGTGCTCCTCGGTGGACACTTGTGCAATTTGGTTCACTGCAAGACAGATGATCATCTGGTCTTCAACACCCATTTAAAGCCAGGCCACCTCCTGTCCATACCCCTTGCTGTGACATATCGGGAGGTTGACGGGGGTGGGGTCTTACTTCGGCAGCCTTTCACCACCACCTGAGGAGCCCCACTAAACCTGTCACCACTTTCCCAAAGCCTGCGTTGAATCCTCCACAAATAGGCTCCGATTTCTGCGCTGCCACAATCTGCACCTGCACAGCCACGATGGTTTGCGACTTTCCTAACCAGTGCCACCATAGAGAACCGGAGGAAGGGAACAGATGGGGTCCCTTCGAGCGTGTCGCTATTAAAAAAATGCTAAACTCCTCCTAGCCTTAGCACCCATACTAAGTCCACAAGTCGTGCTCTGACACCCCACCAAACCCCCTGCCCCACAAAGGGCCACCTACATTGTAATGGGGGAAGATGGCTAACAGATGCCATTTGCTCGGAGTCCACTTGGAAGGAAGGTGTCTACCCTTCACCTGGGCAGGAAGGAAGGAGGAGGACAGCCTGTTGCCACACAACTAACCGCCTTCCAAATTGCCTCCCATCTGCCACTATAAACGCCACCAGGAGCTAGCGCTTCGGGCTATCGTCAAGGGGCTGGGGGGTGGGGGGGTTGGGTGGGCGATAAAAGTGCCAAACTGAAATGCTCCCGAGTGTCAAAGTCATTGGCTCGACAAGGTCAAGAGGTCTCGCCGTGTCATTCCGCGCCAGCCAAGTTACAGGGATGTCAAACCCAGTGCTCTTCCCGGGAATACCTCGCCTGACAGGCACACACTTAAGAAGCGTTATCTCTAAGGAAAGCCTCCTCCAAACAACTTATCACACATTAACTCCTCAGCTGGATGCATTAGCATATCCTGATAAGATGAGTACAGGCTTGCAGGGGTGATGAGAGACGATATAACCCCCCTCCCAAACCCAACCGTCCTTCCCTCCCTCCGTCCCTCACCAAATGATGACCTCACATAATGGGGTGCTCAACGAAAGTTATATACCATATACCATTGATTGGGCTAATGATCGCTATCAAAGGTGATTAGCATGATACAGTCAAGGGGTTGTTGTTTTGTTTTGTTTTGTGACCAATTTGGATCGATATACTCCACCACCTTGGGCACAGTGGTTTAGTGGTTAGCACGTTCGCCTCACACCGCCAGGGTCCAGGTTCGATTCCCGTCTCGGCCTATGTGTGTGTGTGCGGAGTTTGTGCATGTTCTCCCCGTGCCTCAGGGGGGTTTTTCTCCGGGTTCTCCGGTTTCCAAAAACATGCACGCTAGGTTGATTGGCACCTTGGAAAATTGTCCCTAGTGTGTGTGTGTGTGTGTGTGTGTGTGTGTGTGTGTGTGTGTGTGTGTGTGTTGTGTGTGTGTCCTGCGATGGGTTGCGACTTCTTGTTTTTGCTGGTCGCCGTGACAACCCAGTTGGTCAGCTGTGCAACATGTGTGAGAGTGTTTTTCTAAGGGGGAAGTTAAGTTGGGCAAGCGCTGGTGGCCAGCTCGTGTGTGTGTGTGTGTGTGTGTGTGTGTGTGTGTGTGTGTGTGTGTGTGGTAATTAGAAGTCATTCACCAGTGCTGTGACCAAATGGAGCAATTATCTGCCCTAGTGAGTAGATAATTCTGCCCATTCATCCATCACCATCAGGGTTCTTATTTGCCACCTCCACCTACCCCCCTTTCACACACCTCTACACTGTGATACACACACACACACACACACACCTCTACACTATGCATAATCACCCCCCCCCCCAAACACACACACACACACACATACAGAGGCGACTTTTCCCCTCACCTATGATCCATGAGTTCGAGTTTGTCATAAGTGCAGGGCCTGAGTCTTCAAACCTGCCCCCCCCCCCCCCCGACACACACACACACACACACACACACACACACACACACACACACATGCTCTCTTATGTGGTATCAGTTATGAGCTAGAATGGCCATGTTAATTAATGAGTACTGTCTCTGTCTAGTCGGAGATACTGAACCGCCGGTGATTAATGTCGTGCCAAGATAAGCACTAAAGCAGCGCCATTCCGAAGCACATTAAACACAGTGGAGTGGGGGAACAAGGAGGGGTCTACACACACACACACACACACAAACTCACACACACACACACACACACACACACATAGCGCTTTCGCTATCAAACCAGAACAGGACTGTCTTTTTTCAAACTTATAATGCACTAAAGAAAATTTTCCATTAAACGCAGACAACAACAAAACACGCGTCAGATAGATAGATAGATAGATAGATAGATAGATAGATAGATAGATAGATAGATAGATAGATAGATAGTGTGGTATACAGTATTGCATATAGTGTTGTGTACAGTGTTGTGTACCATGTGGTATACAGTTTTGTGTACACTGTTGTGTACTATGTTGTGTACAGTGTTGTGTACAGTGTGGTATACAGTTTTGTGTTCACTGTTGTGTACTATGTTGTGTACAGTGTTGTGTACCGTGTGGTATACAGTGTTGTGTACAGTATTGTGTACTGTGTGGTATACAGTATTGTGTACCATGTGGTATACAGTGTTGTGTACAGTATTGTGTATCGTGTTGTGTACCAGTGTTGTTGTGTACAGTATGTGTTTGTTGTGTGTTGTACGTGTTGTGTACAGTGTTGTGTACAGTACGGTATACAGTTTTTGTACACTGTTGTGTACAGTATTGTGTACAGTGTTGTGTACAGTATTGTGTACTGTGTGGTATACAGTATTGTGTACCATGTGGTAAACAGTGTTGTGTACAGTATTGTGTACAGTGTTGTGTACAATGTTGTGTACAGTGTTGTGTACAGTGTTGTGTACAATGTTGTGTACTGTGTGGTATACGTGTTGTGTACAGTGTTGTGTACAGTGTTGTGTACAGTGTGGTATACAGTTTTGTGTACAGTGTTGTGTACAGTGTTGTGTACAGTGTTGTGTACAGTGTTGTGTACAGTGTTGTGTACAGTGTGGTATACAGTATTGTGTACCGTGTGGTATACAGTGTTGTGTACAGTGATTTGAACAGTGTGGTATACAGTTTTGTGTACTGTGTTGTGTACCGTGTTGTGTACCGTGTTGTGTATTGCCGTGTTGTACTACAGTTGTGTACAGTGTTGTGTACAGTGTTGTGTACAGTGTTGTGTACAGTGTTGTGTACGTGTTGTGTACATGTTGTGTACAGTGTTGTGTACAGTGTTGTGTACAGTGTGGTATACAGTATTGTGTACAGTGTTGTGTACAATGTTGTGTACCATGTTGTATACAGTGTTGTGTATATTGTGCTATACAGTTTTGTGTACCATGTTGTGTACCGTGTTGTGTACCGTGTTGTGTACAGTGTTGTGTACCGTGTTGTGTACAGTGTTGTGTACCGTGTGTGTACAGTTGTGTACCGTGTTGTGTACAGTGTGTGTTACCGGTGTGTACAGTGTTGTGTACAGTGTTGTGTACCGTGTTGTGTACAGTGTTGTGTAAAATGTTGTGTACAGTGTTGTGTACAGTGTTGTGTACCGTGTTGTGTACAGTGTTGTGTACCAGTTTTGTGTATGTTGTGTACCGTGTTGTGTACAGTGTTGTTGTGTACGGGTGTGTGTACAGTGTTGTGTACAGTGTTGTGTACAGTGTTGTGTACAGTGTTGTGTACAGTGTTGTGTACAGTGTTGTGTACAGTGTTGTGTACCGTGTTGTGTACAGTGTTGTGTACCGTGTTGTGTACAGTGTTGTGTACCGTGTTGTGTACCGTGTTGTGTACCGTGTTGTGTACCGTGTTGTGTACAGTGTTGTGTACAATGTTGTGTACAGTGTTGTGTACAGTGTTGTGTACAATGTTGTGTACAGTGTTGTGTACAGTGTTGTGTACAGTGTTACAGTGTACAATGTTGTGTACCGTGTTGTGTACAGTGTTGTGTACAGTGTTGTGTACCGTGTTGTGTACAGTGTTGTGTACCGTGTTGTGTACAGTGATGTGTACAGTGTTGTGTACCGTGTTGTGTACAGTGATGTGTACAGTGTTGTGTACCGTGTTGTGTACAGTGTTGTGTACAGTGTTGTGTACAGTGTTGTGTACAGTGTTGTGTACAGTGTTGTGTACAGTGTTGTGTACGGTGTTGTGTACCGTGTTGTGTACAGTGTTGTGTACGTGTTGTGTACAGTGTTGTGTACAGTGTTGTGTACATGTTGTGTACAGTGTTGTGTACGTGTTGTGTACAGTGTTGTGTACAGTGTTGTGTACAATGTTGTGTACGTGTTGTGTACCGTGTTGTGTACCGTGTTGTGTACAGTGTTGTGTACAGTGTTGTGTACCGTGTTGTGTACCGTGTTGTGTACAGTGTTGTGTACAGTGTTGTGTACAAGTTGTGTACAGTGTGTTGTGTACAGTGTTGTGTACAGTGTTGTGTACAATGTTGTGTACAGTGTTGTGTACAGTGTTGTGTACAATGTTGTGTACAGTGTTGTGTACAGTGTTGTGTACAATGTTGTGTACAGTGTTGTGTACAGTGTTGTGTACAATGTTGTGTACAGTGTTGTGTACAGTGTTGTGTACAATGTTGTGTACAGTGTTGTGTACAGTGTTGTGTACAATGTTGTGTACAGTGTTGTGTACAGTGTTGTGTACAATGTTGTGTACAGTGTTGTGTACAGTGTTGTGTACAGTGTTGTGTACAGTGTTGTGTACAGTGTTGTGTACAGTGTTGTGTACAGTGTTGTGTACACGTGTTGTTGTGTACGTGTTGTGTTGTGTACGTGTTGTGTACAGTGTTGTGTACAGTGTTGTGTACCGTGTTGTGTACAGTGTGTTGTGTACCGTGTTGTGTACAGTGTTGTGTACCGTGTTGTGTACAGTGTTGTGTACAGTGTTGTGTACAGTGTTGTGTACCGTGTTGTGTACCGTGTTGTGTACAGTGTTGTGTACAGTGTTGTGTACCGTGTTGTGTACAGTGATGTGTACAGTGTTGTGTACCGTGTTGTGTACAGTGTTGTGTACAGTGTTGTGTACCGTGTTGTGTACCGTGTTGTGTACAGTGTTGTGTACAGTGTTGTGTACCGTGTTGTGTACCGTGTTGTGTACAGTCAACTAATAGGCAGAAACCCTCATTCCACTGAAAGAGCTTTACAAGATCCTCGGTGACGGACGTTTTCCCGCAGCATAGCCTCAGTGATCATCATTCATCCCCCTCACACACACACACACACACACACACACACACACACACACACACACGTATCATTCAGTACGTTCCTCAGCACGATAGAAAGAGGAGCGTTGCAGGGAACCGTGACGGAGCTCTGCACTAATATTCTCCTCACCTACAGACACAGGAATCTGACGAGCCTCTCCATCCTTTCAGCAGCTCCCAGGGGCCCCCACACAAATTCCCAGCAGAGGATGAGAAAGAGTCAATCTGGGGTGGAGGGGAAAAAAAAAAGTACTTGGACTGGAGACTCCTTACATTTAAAAAAAAAAGCTTTTTACTTGTCACATATAAATGTTACATCAGTTACATCACAGGGGAAATTCATTCTTCTCGAATTCCAGTGATGCCATGATACAGCATCACTGTAACACAGAGGGTTGAGGGCCTTGCTCAAGGGCCCAAAGAGTGGTGCCTTGAACCGCTGAGCTTCCAATCAGTCATAACCATTTGTTCATTACACAAACGTACATGTTTGTAGATTTTAAACGTTAATGCTTCAGGCTTTGGAGGCACAAACACCGAGCTTGGATTTGAAGGGCCCCTGAGCACGGCCCCCCATAGATTCTCATTTGTAGTATGAATGAGATAACTGTAGAGTGCATGTCAAATGCAATTAATGTAACGGGGGTTACATTTCAGGTAAGGGGTTGCACCGTGAGTCATAAGGGGGTCATAAGGAGGTCATAAGGAGGTCATAAGCGATGGATGAATGGCTACACATGGTATGAAACATTTGTTTTACATTTACGGCATTTAGTGGACGCCTTGTCCAGCGCTGAGCAATTGGGGTTAAGTTCTGGCTGGAAGGTTGGTTCAAACCCAGGCATCACCAAGCTGTCACTCTTTGGGCCCTTCAGCAAGGCCCTTAACTCTCTGTGTTACAGGAATGCTATATGGGAGGCGGTAGCTCAGTGGTTCAGGCGTTGGGCCTCTGGACCAGAAGATTGCATGTTCAAATCCCACCACCAAGCTACAACTAGTGGGCCCTTGAGCAAGGCCCTTAACTCTCAGTTGTAAGCGCTCTGGATAAGGGCTGTAAATATAACTGTAAACGCTATATAATGGTTCTCTAACCAAAATACATCCCAAAATATGCAAATTTCATGCTGCTATAATTAAATACAAGGGACTTAATGCTCAGAGTTATCTCAGTGGTTTAAGGTGCTTGGTTACTGATTGGAAGGTCGGGGGTTCGAGCCCTACTATCAACAAGCTGCCACCCTCAGGTCACCCTCTGTGCTCCAGGGACACAGTATCATGTGACCCTGACCCCTGTTTCCAAACAAGGAATATGTGATATGCGGAGTAAAGGGTTTCCCTAATGGGATGAATATTCATTCATTTTCTACCGCTTTATCCGATCTTCCCTCGGGTCACGGGGAGTCTCAGGCGTCTATGGGCATTAAGGCAGGATACACCCTGGATGGAATGCCAACCCATCACAGGACACACACACACACACACACACACACACACACACTAGGGACAATTTTCCAAGAGTGCCAATCAACCTACCGTGCATGTTTTTTTTTGGACCGGGGAGGAAACCGCGGAGAAAACGCGGAGAACCCGGAGAAAAAAGAAAAAACCCCCTGAGGCACGGGGAGAACATGCAAACTCCACACACATACACACGCTCAAGGACCCAAGAGGAGCAGCTCGAACCCCCAACCTTCTGATCAGTAGCCCAGCCAGCAGCTGAGCTACACCCCTCCAAAAACACGGTTGTGTAGCTGAGTGGGTTAAGGGTCTTGCTCAAAGATCCAAGGGTAGCAGCTTGGTGATACCGGGGCTAGAACCCACAACCTACTAATCACTAGGCCAGCACATTAAACACTGAGCTACACCCCTCCCTAAAACACGGTATTTAACAAACATGGTATTGGCGAGATTGGATCAAATCCTGAAATGATACTGGTTAAAAGGGGTAAATTACAAGTGAGAGTTATATAATATAATAATAAAATAATAATAATAAGAATAAAATACTAATAATAATAATAATAATAATAATTAAATAAGTACCTATTCATAATAATAATATAATAATAATATAATAATAATAATAAAATAATAAAATATAATAATAAATAATATAGCAATAGTAATAATAATAATAATAATAAAATAATATAGCAATAGTAATAATAATAGTAATAATAATAATAATAAATAAGAAATAAATAAATATAATAATAATAAAAAAAGTATAATAATAATAATAATAATAATAATAATAATTAAATAAGTTCAGTCTCACTGGTTAATTCGTGGAAGTTAATTGGAGGAGAACGAGAGATGAGTTCATTAAAGTACTTGAGAAGAGAAGAAGGAAGGAGCGAGGGAGGGATGGTAGTATTTTTAAGGTGGAATAATAGAGTCTGGTGTCGTCCGGGGAACAGTGGAATAGAACGCCATATTTACGGAAGCATTACGCCAAGAGGAAGAAGGTCAATGAGAAAAAGAAGAGGACCTAGCACGGAGCCCTGGGGGACTCCAGAGTTAACAAGGGGAAGATTCGGAACTATAAAGGGCCATAATTTGATGAAGCGAGTGCGCCCGGATAGATACCGGATAGATACCGGATAGATACCGGTCCCGGGGTGTGTTAGTAATGCCAATTGAGTTCAATCGGTTAAGAAGGACGGAATGAGAATCGGGGTCAAAGGTCGCACTTAGATCAAGAAAGGAGAAGAATGATAACCGGACCAGAACCAGAGAAGGTTAGTGATTTTTAAGAGTGCGGATTCTTCCTTCCAATGCATTACATGATAGCACACACACACACACACACACACACACACACACACACACACACACCCCTCCCTCCCCCAGGCTGTGTGTTCTTATTGAACCGCGTAAACCTGAAACCGAGAAATGTATGAGGTTGATGAAATACGTGCCCTCATGGAGCAGTCATACTGGGTTGGAAGAAGAGACTGTGTGAGTGTGAAAGAGAGAGAGAGAAAGATAGAATGTAGAGGATAGAGGGAGGGAGGGAGAGAATGCCAGAATGCTTACATTTGTAGGATGAGGCACCTCGCTTTATGACCGCGATTCATCATCTCAAACCGGGAGGTGGTAAGATTCCCCCCCACGCATGCTGATGAATGATACGGCAGGGCTGTTGTGTGTGTGTGTGTGTGTGTGTGTGTGTGTGTGTGTGTGTGTGTGTGTGTGTGTGTGTGAGGGTCCATCCACTGGCTAAATTCAGGCATTACTCATAAGAGGTTACATGTGGGGCCGATCTTTTTAACGGGACAAGGGTGTTAGGAGAAAAAAAGGGTGTAAGTGGGCACCAGAGACGGAGCCGAGGATCAACATTGTTGTTAGCAGGTAATGCGTTTCAAAACTGACACAAATGCACAGTTTGGGACTCGTGTTTGTGCATCTCGGCCGCCTTCCATCATCCTCACGACCTTCCCGTGCTGGTGAAATCAGACTATTTATAGCAGTTTGTGTTTTATAGTGGAAAGAAAAGTGTTTGGAAATATTACGGGCAGGTAAGAAGGAAAGCTTAAACACGAGCGACGGTGTGCAGGCGAGATCGGGGGGGGGGGGGGGGGGGGGTTATCTTTCAACAGAAATAAAGGAAAAGAATAGTAAAAGTAAAAGTACAGTAAAGTAAAAGAAGTCAAAATAGAGATATGTAAAGTAATTGAAGTAATAAAAAGTACAGGGAGTAAAGGGAAGTAAAGTAAAGGAAGTATAGTAAGTCAAGTAAAGTAAAGTATAGTAAGTAAAGTATAGTAAAGTAAAGGAAGTAAAGTAATAGAAGAGAAGTAAAGAAAGGAAGTATAGTAAGTAAAGTAAGGGAAGAAAAGTAAAGAGAAGTAAAGTAAAGGGTGTAAAGTACAGTATAGTAAGTAAAGTAAAGATAATTAAAGTAAAGGATGTAAAATACAGTATAGTAAGTAAAGTAAAGAGAAGTAAAATAAAGGATGTAAAGTACAGTATAGTAAGTAAAGTAAGTAAATTAAAGAGAAGTAAAGTAAAGGATGTAAAGTACAGTAAGTAAAGTAAAGGAAGTAAAGTAAAAGAGTGAAGTAAAGTAAAGGATGTATATTACAGTAAAGTAAGTAAAGTAAAGGATGTATATTACAGTAAAGTAAAGGATGTAACGTACAGTGCAGTGAGTAAACAAAGTAAAGGATGTAAAGTACAGTAAAGTAAGTAAAGTAAAGAGAAGTAATGTAAAGGATATAAAGTACAGTAAGTAAAGTAAAGGATGTAAAGGAAAGTAAGTAAAGTTAAGGACATAAAGGTAAGGAAATGTAAGTAATGGAAGTAAAGTAAAGGAGGTAAAGGAAAGTAATGGAAGTAAAGGAAAGTAAAGGAAAGAAAAGAAATAAAGGAAAGTAATGGAAGTAAAGGAAAGGAAATAAAGGAAAGTAATGGAAGTAAAGGAAGGGAAATAAAGGAAAGTAATGGAAGTAAAGTAAAGGACGTAAATTTAAGTAATGGAAGTAAAGTAAAGGACATAAAGGAAAGTAATGGAAGTAAAGTAAAGGACATAAATGTAAGTAATGGAAGTAAAGGAAATGAAATAAAGGAAAGTAATGGAAGTAAAGTAAAGGACATAAAGGAAAGTAATGGAAGTAAAATAAAGGACATAAAGGAAAGTAATGGAAATAAAGTAAAGGACATAAATGTAAGTAATGGAAGTAAAGTAAAGGACATAAATGTAAGTAATGGAAGTAAAGTAAAGGACATAAATGAAAGTAATGGAAGTAAAGTAAAGGACATAAAGGAAAGTAATGGAAGTAAAGGAAAGGAAATAAAGGAAAGTAATGGAAGTAAAGGAAATGAAATAAAGGAAAGTAATGGAAGTAAAGTAAAGGACATAAAGGAAAGTAATGGAAGTAAAGTAAAGGACAGTAAAGGAAGGGAAATAAAGGAAAGTAATGGAAGTAAAGGAAATGAAATAAAGGAAAGTAATGGAAGTAAAGTAAAGGACATAAAGGAAAGTAATGGAAGTAAAGTAAAGGACGTAAATGTAAGTAATGGAAGTAAAGTAAAGGACATAAAGGAAAGTAATGGAAGTAAAGGAAGGGAAATAAAGGAAAGTAATGGAAGGAAAGTAAAGGACGTAAAGGAAAGTAATGGAAGTAAAGGAAAGGAAATAAAGGAAAGTAATGGAAGTAAAGGAAAGGAAATAAAGGAAAGTAATGGAAGTAAAGGAAAGGAAATAAAGGAAAGTAATGGAAGGAAAGTAAAGGACGTAAAGGAAAGTAATGGAAGTAAAGGAAAAGAAGAAAAGGAAAGGAAATGAAATTCCTTGATTGATTTTAAACCTTTACACATAAATCCGGGCAGTAAAACACTGCGGGACGTCATTTACATTTACAGTGTTTAGCAGACGTCGTTATGACCTGCGTATGAATCCGTCTCTGTGTTAATGTGATGAGTGATGTGTGTTAAATATTATATCGGGGTCACAGAATTGTGAGGTCGTTTTATTAATTCTTATCTGCATGGATGATTTTTCTTTGTCTTTTACCAGAAGTGAAGTCAGTATTGAACGTAACGTTGACGTAAAGTAAAATATAACCAGATCAGCGTTTTAACAAAGCGACATTTCTTACCCGGGAATGATTTATAGTGGGAAATCTTTATCTATGACATTCAGCGATCATGTGACCGATCTCAGATGATCGTTATGAAGGAAAACAGAGGTGGGATATGAAACACTTCCAGTCCAGATGAATGTTGGATCTGAATGAGGGGAAAAAGTGACCGTAGCCTGAGGGAGCCTTTATTTATCTCTTAATTATTTACCTCTATTTATCTGGAAGTCCCAGTGCTGTGATGTCATACTGAGGGCAAAGAGGAGCCATGTTCTATTCCTAATGTCAAATTATCCCAGTCTCACTGGTGTGTGTGTGTGTGTGTGTGTGTGTGTGTGTGTGTGTGTGTGTGTGTGTGTGTGTGTGTGGTGTGTGTAAGAAAATAAAAGAAAGGAAAGGAATTGAAAAGGAAAAAAAAGGAGAAAGAAGAAAAGAAAGAAAGAAAAAGAAAAAGAAAAGAGGAAAAGAGGAAAGAAAGTAAAGCAAAGAAAAGCAAGAAAAGAAAAGGAAGCAAAAGAAGGAAAGAATATCAGAGGAAAAGAAAAAAGAAAAAAAGGAAAGAAAAGAAAGAAAGAAGAAGCAAAGAAGAAAGCTAAAAGGAGAAAGGAAAAGGAAAAGAAATGAAATGAAAAGAAAGGGGAAAAGGAAAGCAAAGGAAAAGAAAAAAGAAAAAGAGAAAAGGAAAGGAAAGAAAAGAAAAGAAAAGGGGAAGAAGAATAGACAGGAAAGGAAAAGAAAAAAAAAAGACAAAAAAAAAGGAAAGAAAATAAGGAAAGGAAAGGAAATGAAATGAAAAGAAAAGAAAAGAAAAGAGAAAAAGAAATGAGAAAGGAAAAGAAAAGAAAAGGAAAGAAAAAGAAAAAAGAAAAAGGAAAAGGAAAAGAAAAGAAAAGAAAAGAAAGAAAGAAATAAAGAAAGGGGGAAAGAAAGAAAGAAATAAAAGGACAAGATTTGGAATGGAAATGAAAGAAAAGAGAAGAAGAAAGGAGAAGAAAAGAAAGCAAATGAAATGAAAGGAAATGAAAAGAAAAGAAAAAAAGAAAAAGGAAAGAAAATAAGTAAAGGAAAGGAAATGAAAAGAAAAGAGAACAAAAGAAAGCAAAGGAAAGGAAAGTGAAGAAGAAATGAAAGGATAGGAAAGGAAAAGAAAAACGTATAAAAGAAAGAAAGAAAAGGACGAAAAGAAGGAAAGGTCAGGAAAAGAAGGAAAGAAAGGCAAAGGACCAGAAAAGAAAAAAAGAAAAGAAAGAAAGAATAAAAGACAATAAAAAAGACAAGAAAACGAAAGCAAAGGAAATAAAGAAAGGAAAGCAAAAAAGAAAGAAGGAAGGAAGAAGGAAAAGCAAGGGACAGGAAAGAAAAAAGAAAGAGGGCAAAGGAAAGAAAAGAAAAGAAAAGAAAAGAAAAGAAACGGAAGAAGAGAAAAGAAAAGAACTGGAGGGAAAGAAAAAAGGAGATCGTGGTCAAAAAAAAAAAAAAAAAAAAGGAACTTGAAAAAAAGGAAAGGAAAAAAAAAAAGGTTAAATAAAAAAAAAAAAGAAAAGAAAAAGAAAAGGATTGTAAGATTAATGGGTACATATTGTATAGGGAATACATAGTAAACATTATGATAAATTAATGAACAAACAAGAAAAGTGATAAACAAACAAACAAACAAATAAACAAATAAAAAAAAAAAAAAAAAAAATACCAATATATAAATGATATAAAGATTACTAACAATCAAGCTTAGACATTTTATATGTCAATCACATCATTTTTATCACACACACACACACACACACACACACACACACACACACACACTGAAGCTCATTAGCATGTAAATAACTGTGTTGAGACAGAATGGACACGACGCTTCATTAGAGCGCTGGTGTGAAAGAGCGAATGACTAACATTTGTGTTAAAGTAACAGAATGGGAACCATTATCTCACACACAACACACCACACACACACACACACACACACCACACACACACACACACACACACATGGGGTTACCTTGTTGAGATGAATAGGTTACTTTTTGCCTTAATAAACCACACACAGTGTATACTTTATTACAGGACTATAATATTAGCAGGCACTGGTGCGAAAATGCTAAATGCTAATGTGACGATAATAAACTGTCGCTGCGTCTCATAACAAAGTAATAAACACTGCATTAACATGAACAGTGCAGCTGCGGACGCACTCATCGCACAAATGGTTTCCCTTAATAAAAGGGAGGAGCCAACATTGTGGAGGAGTAATTACTAATTACTCTAGAGGGGGGCGGGAGTGTGGGGGGGGGGTGTAGCTCAGTGACTACCAGGCTCGATCCCTGGCATTGCCAAGCTTGGGTCCTTGAGCAAGGCCCTTAAGCGTCTGTGCTCCAGGGGGCTGTGTGTTTTGTCGATTCACCCCGGCTTCCAAACAAGCTGGGATATGCGAAGGAAGAATTTCACTGTGCATAATGTATATGTGACAAATAAAGGCTAGGCTAATTAGCTTAATTACTAAATTGTATACTTTAATTAATATGTATATGTGACAAATAAAGAAAAGAAAAGCAAAGAGCAAGGAAAAGCACAGAAAAGAAAAAGACAAAAAGAAGGAAAAGAAAAGAAAAAGAAAAAAAAGGCAGAAAAGAAAAAAGAAAGGAAAGAGAAAGAAAAGGAGAAAGAAGGAAAAAAGGAAAAAAATAAAAAGAGAAAAAAAGAAAGTAAAGAAAAGGAACAGAAAAGAAAAGGGAAAGGAAAAAGAAAGGAAGAAAAGGAGGAAAGGAAGAAGGAATGAGGAAAGGTGAAAGAAAGAAAAAGAAAGGGAAAGAAAGAGGAAAACTAAGAAAAAGAAAAAGGAGGGCAAAAAGAAAGAAAAAAGGATTCGAAAAGAAGCAAAGGAAGGCCTCTTAAAAGAAAAGAAAGGAAAAGAAATGAAAAAGGAAAAAGAAAGAAAGCAAAGGAAAGAAAAGAAAGCAAAGGAAAAAAAAAAAAGAAAAAGCCTTCAAAAAAAAAAATTCAAAGAAAAGGGTCACTAAACAAGGAAAAAAAGAAGGGAAGGAGAAAGAAAGAGAAAGCAAAGGAAAAGAAAAAAAAAGAAAAAAAAGCAAAAAAAAAAGAAAGGAAAAGAAGAAAGGAAAATAAGAAAAAGAAAGAAAGCAAAGGAAAGGAAAGAAAAGAAATGTCGGGGGGTTCGAGACATGGTATTGCCAAGCTGCCACATGAGGAAGGCCCTTAAATCTGAAAAGGACTCGGGTCCTTGAGGAAGGCCCTTAACCCTCTGAAAAGGAAAGAAAAGGAAAGAAAAAAAGAAAAAGAAAAAGAAAGCAAAGGAAAAGAAGGAAAAGAAAGTAAGCAAAGAAAAGAAAAGTTGGGGGTCCGAGTCTTAGTATCGCCAAGTTGCCACTCTTGAGCAAGGCCCTTAACCCTCTGTGCTCCAGGGGGCGCTGTTTTGTCACTATGACCCCAGCTAACAAACAAGCTGGGATATGCGAAGAAGAAGAATTTCCCTGTGGAAAAGGAAAGAAAAGAAAGGAAAAGAAAAGAAAAGCAAATGAAAGAAAATGAAAGGAAAGGAAATGAAAAGAAAGTGAAAAGGGAAAGGAAAAGAAAGGAAAAGCAAAGAAAGAAAGAAAAAAAGAAAAAAAAAAATGAAAAAAAGGAAAAGAGAAAAAGAAAGAGAGAGCGAAAAAGAAAGAAAAAAAAAGAAAAAAAGAAAAAAGAAAAGAAAGAAAAAAAAAAAGGAAAAGAAAAAAAGAAAAAAAGAAAAAAAAAAAAAAGGAAAAGAAAGAACAAAGAAGAGAAAAGAACGAAGAAAAGAAACAGAAAGAAAGAAAGAAAGCAAAGGAAAGAAAATAAAAGGAAGCAAAAGAAGCTATGCTATGCTAATTAGTCGGGGGTTCGAGCCCTGGCCTCGCCATTCTGCCACTCTTGGGTCCTTGAGCAAGGCCCTTAATCGCTCCAGCGCTCCAGGGGGCGCTGTATCATACCTGACCCCCCGAGCTCCGACCCCAGCTTCCTTCCTATGGATATGCGAAGGAAGAATGTCCTGTAATGTCCATGTGACGAATAATGCTAATTAGCCTAGCCTACGAACCAGTGGACAAAGACAACGTTCCACCATGAAGGGAGAGAATTCGACAGCAAAGGAAAGCAAGAAAAGAAAAGGAAACAAAAGAAGGAAAGAATATTAGAGGAAAAGAAAAAAGAAAAGGAAGAAAGCAAAGGAAAAAGAAAAGGAAGAAAGATAAAATCAGAAAGAAAGATAGAAAGAAAAGAAAAAAAGAAAAAAAAGGAAGAAAGAAAGAAAAAAAGCAAAAAAAGAAAAGGAAAGGAAAGAAAAGAAAAAAGAAAAGAAAGAAAGAAAAAAATAAAAGGAAAGAAAAAAAAAAAAAGGAAAGGAAAAGAAAAGAAAAAGAAGATAAAAAAAGAAAGAAAAAGAAAAGAAAGAAAAAAAAAAATAAAAAAAAAAAAAAAAAAAGAAAAGAGAAGAGAACAAAAGAAAGCAAAGGAAAGGAATGTGAAGAAATGAAAGGATAGGAAAGGAAAAGAAAAACGGAAAAGAAAGAAAGAAAAGGACGAAAAGAAGGAAAGGAAAGGAAAAGAAGGAGAGAAAGGCAAAGGAAAATGAAAAAGAAAAGAAAAGAAAGACAAGAAAAGACAAGAAAGGAAAGCAAAGGGAAAGAAAAAAGAAAGAGGGCAAAGGAAAGAGAGCTATGCTATGCTATGCTAATTAGTCGGGGGTTCGAGCCCTGGCCTCGCCATTCTGCCTCTTGTGGGTCCTTGAGCAAGGCCCTTAATCCTCTGTGCTCCAGGGGGCGCTGTATCATACCTGACCCCCCGAGCTCCGACCCCAGCTTCCTTCCTATGGATATGCGAAGGAAGAATGTCCTGTAATGTCCATGTGACGAATAATGCTAATTAGCCTAGCCTACGAACCAGTGGTCAAAGACAACGTTCCACCATGAAGGGAGAGAATCCGCCCCCCCCTCCCCCCCCCACGGAGAATCCTGAGCTGAGCGCCTGGCTGTTTTGCACACTTGGCCCCGTGCAAACACGTGCGGCCCCTTTGAATCATCGTCCATTCAGCCGTCCTCTGACGGGTCAACAAGCAGCCATTCTTATTGATGGATGGAATCCTAACGCGGCGTTTGGCTGCGGAGGTTGCGTCCTGCCAGCGCGTCCCGCCAGCACACATTCGTTTTTACTCTCTCCCAAGTCGTCTCCCGGTGCATATTTTCGGCCTAATAATTCACGAAGGCGCGAGTCATTATTGCGAAAACAATATCATTAGTAACTGGTCTTTGTCAAGGTTGCTTCAGTCCATCACGGTACCGTTGTGCAAGAACCACTTGCTTTCCCGAAAGAAAGGGAAAAAAAAAAAAACACTTATTTGTTCCAGATGAGACGAGGGAACACCTCGCTCTGTATCAAAGGCATGTTCGGACTGAGCTGGTCCGAACACTGGAGGTGTTTTGAGGTGAGCTGAAGAGCGCCCTCTGGTGCCCGGGCACACTGACTGGAGTTTTGCCTTGGTCAAGAGTGGCAGCTTGGCGATACCATGGCTCGGACCCCCCAACCTTCCCATCAGTAAGGTGGTAGCCCAGGGGTTAAGGTGTTGGCCTCTGGACCGGAAGATCACGGGTTCAAACCCGACCCCTACCAAGCTGCCACTAGTGGGCCCTTGAGCAAGGCCCTTAACACTCAATTGTAGGTCGCTCTGGACAAGAGCGTCTGGAAAATGCCTTAAATGTAATACTAATCTACCTGTTTTGGTTACGAACCTGTTATGAACATGTTACCTGTTACGAACCTGTTTTGGTTACGAATACGAATGCCAAGCGGGCCCCTTCGGCTAAGGGTCTTAAGGGCCGTTGTTAACTGAAGTAGCTTTTGGGGTGTCTGAACTGAAGTGTTTCCTTTAATGTCATTATATTTCGTACTTTTTTGGAGATACAAACGTAACTAGGGTAAACCACCAATCAGAGTGGAGAGCACTCCGAGTTCACCTGCTTCATTGTTGCTCGGTGGTATTTACGCGTCACACAAACATACAGTCCAGCAAACAAACAACATTATGAGATGGCCGACAATAGTTTTTCCAGACCTGGAGGACAATCAAGTCCTGATTTTGAATTCAGGAAGAGAGTTGGAGGTCCTATACTCTTCCGGAATTTTGTATCCAGGACTTGAACACTCTTCTGGAATTGGAATACCGGACCTGGAGGACCAACAGGTCCTAAATTGGAATCCAGGACTTGAAGGACCAACAATCTTCCCTAACTTGAATCCCGGACCTGGAGACCAACAAACCCTGATTTTGAATCCAGGACTTTCGGGGACCAACACTCTTCCGGAATTTTATATCCAGGACCTGGAGGACAAACAAGTCCTGATTTTGTATCCAGGACCTGGTGAACCAACACTCTTCCGGGAAATTGAATCCAGGACCTGGAGGACCAACACTGTTCCTGAATTTGAATCCAGGAATTGGAGGACGAACACTCTTCTGGAATTTTATATCCAGGACATTTGGGGACCAACAATCTTCCCAAACTTGAATCCTGGACCTGGAGGACCAACAAATCCTGATTTTGAATCCAGGACATTTGGGGACCAACACTCTTCCGGAATTTTATATCCAGGACCTGGAGGACAAACAAGTCCTGATTTTGTATCCAGGACCTGGCGAACCAACACTTTTCCTGATTTTGAATCCAGGACTTGGAGGACCAACACTCTTCTGGAATTTGAATCCCACACCTGGAGGACCAACAAGTCCTGGATTTGAATCCGGGACTTGAAAGACCAACACTCTTCCTGAATTTTATATCCAGGACCTGGAGGACCAACAAGTCCTGATTTTGAATCCAGGGCGAGTGTTGGAGGTTCAACACTCTTCCGGAAATTGAATCCAGGACTTGCGGGGATAAACACTTCTCCTGAATTGGAATCCGGGAATTGGAGGACCAACACTTTTCCTGAATTTTGTATCCAGGACCTGTAGGACCAACAATCTTCCCAAATTTATATCCAGGACCTGGAGGACCAACCAATCCTGATTTTGAATCCAGGACGAGTGTTGGAGGTTCAAATCCAGGATTTGCGGGGATAAACACTTCTCCTGAATTGGAATCCAGGACCTGGAAGATCAACACTTTTCCTCAATTTTGTATCCAGGATCTGTAGGACCAACAATCTTCCCAAATTTTAATCCCGGACTTGGAGGACCAACAAATCCTGACTTTGAATCCAGGACTTGCGGGATAAACACTATTTCCGAATTTTGTATCGAGGACCAACACTCTTCCTGGACTTGTATCCAGGACTTGAAGGGCCAACACTCTTCCTGAATTTGAATCCAGGACCTGTAGGACCAACAATCTTCCCAAATTTATATCCAGGACCTGGAGGACCAACAAATCCTGATTTTGAGGTCCTACACTCTTCCGGGAAATCGGATCCAGGACTTGGGGGATGAACACTCTTCTGGAATTGGAATCCCACACCTGGAGAACCAACAAGGCTTGAATTTGAATCCAGAAATTGGAGGCCCAACACTCTTCCTCAATTTTGTATCCAGGACGTGTAGGACCAACAATCTTCCCACATTTGAATCCCGGACTTGGAAGACCAACAAATCCTGTCTTTGAATCCAGGACTTGGAGGACCAACATTCTTCGGGAATTTGAATCCCGGACCTGGAGGACAAACAAGTCCTGATTTTGAATTCAGGACTTTCGAGGACCAACACTCTACCGGAATTTTATATCCAGGACCGGGAGGACAAACAAGTCCTGATTTTGTATCCAGGACCTGTAGGACCAACACTCTTCCGGGAAATTGAATCCAGGAACAGGAAGAGCGTTGGAGGTCCAACACTCTTCTGGGAAATTGAATCCAGGACCTGGAAGACCAACAGTCTTCCGGATCTTTGTATCCAGGACTTGTAGGACCAACACTCTTCCGGAATTTGAATCCGGGACTTGGAGGACCAACATTCTTCCGGACTTGGAGGACCAAGTAGTCCTGAATTTGAATCCGGGACTTGCGGGATAAACACTCTTCCCGAATTTTGTATCGAGGACCAACACTCTTCCTGGACTTGTATCCAGGACTTGAAGGACCAACCCTCTTCCTGAATTGGCCCCCAGGGTCGGGGTTAGCATCGTCCATGTGGACGCACTTTCTGGATGGTGTTCACAGACCCGGTGCTGATGGGATGCTCATTAGCGCGTGAAGCTCCTGCCGTGCCGTGCATGAGACGTGGAGAGAGAGGGAGCGCCGATGCACAGCCGCAACATGAGTTACATGACACCAGGAGTAACCATTCTTTTGTAGCCTACTAACCCCCCACAACACACACAAACACACACACACACACACACACACACACAACCTGCTGACCTCTGCAATGATGATTCCAGACCACTCAGCTGCTGCTGCCATTAGGGTCCTTTCACACCAGGAGGCCAAACCCTCCCTTACCTTCTCATCATCCCTCGGATCCATGTTCTCCTCCCTTCCCTTGGCCCCTAACTGAGTTTGGGGCTGCCACGTCTTCATGTTGTGTGTGTGTGTGTGTGTGTGTGTGTGTGTGTGTGTGTGTGTGTGTGTGTGTGACCTTAGCAGGACATTGCAGCATCCCCGGTCTGCTCAGTTCAGATATGTAAATAGTCGTTTACTTGTTGTTGTTTTTTTCATTTATTTTTTGTCAACCAAAAAATTGCTTTTTACATGAAACATTTGGACCTGGATTTGAAACAAAACGATGTATAAATTATTTACGTAGTGTTTTGTTTATCGCTACACTTTCCGTGTGGATTATGCTCAATTAGGACCAATTTAATTATAGCCTAAACACCAATTTAAACACAAAGTTTTTTTTAGACAGTGTAGATAGATAGATAGATAGATAGATAGATAGATAGATAGATAGATAGATAGATAGATAGATAGATAGATAGATAGAGTGAATAAGAGATAGGGAAATCGAAAGAGAGGACTTGAAAGAAAGAGAAAAATGATGAAATAGAGAGCAACGGGAGGGGAAGAGAGAAAGAGATGTGAATTGTGTGAGTAAAAAGAGAAAGAATAAAGACGGTGAGAGAGTGAGTGGGCAATAGAGAAATTGAGAAAGAGAGAGAGAGAGAGAAAGGGAGAGAGAGAGACACTGATAAGACCTGGAAAGAGGAAATGGATGAATGAGAGATGGGTGAGTGGATGAGAGACGGGAGGAGAAGAGTAAAAGAGATATAGAAATAGAAAAAGCAACAGAAAAATAGATAGATAGAGAGTGTGAGTGAGAGAGAGAGAGAGAGAGAGAGAGAGACTTGACAGACTTGGAAAGAAAGAGAAAACAGAGAGAGATAGAGATCGAGGGAGAGAGATCGAGGGAGAGAGAGAGAGAGATCGAGAGAGAGAGCAAGATCGAGAGAGATCGAGAGAAAGAGAGATATTGAGAGATAGATAGAGAGAGAGAGAGAGATAGAGAGAGAAAGAGATCAAGAGGGCGACGCGAGGAACGAAAATGTGTCCAGAGCATTAACTGTAACTAGAAAGGGTTTAAAAACGTCGTCTTTCACCGACTCTTCGATCGACGCAAGTGTCCCTTTTTAAAAACGAGTAGAAGGAGAGACGAGAGAAGAAACGAAAAGAAAGAAAGGAAAAACACTTCTGAAACGCAGTCGGCTTCACACGCATGCGAGTGTCACACACCACCTTAATCCTACAGCATGCCAACCTAAACCCCATGTATAAATAAACTAGACGGGGATTAGAGAGAGAAATAATTATCGTATGTGGCTTGAAACACACACACACACACACACACACACACACACACACACACACACACACACACACACACAGGTGAAATCATCTGGATTTGATTTATACGGAACATGTGACAGGCACGGTGGTTTAGTGGTTAGCACGTTCGGCTCACACCACCAGGGTCCGGGTTCGATTCCCGTCTCGGCCATGTGTGTGTGGAGTGCATGTTCTCCCCGTGCCTCAGGGGGTTTTTCTCCGGGTTCTCCGGTTTCCTCCCCCGGTCCAAAAACATGCACGGTAGGTTGATTGGCACCTTGGAAAAATGTGTGTGTGAAAGTGTGTGTGTGTGTGTGTGTGTGAAAGTGTGTGTGTGAGTGTGTTGTGTGTCCTGTGACGGGTTGGCATTCCATCCAGGGTGTATCCTGCCTTAATGCCCATAGACGCCTGAGATAGACACAGACTCCCCGTGACCCGAGGGAAGATCGGATAAAGCGGTAGAAGATGAATGAATGAATGTGACAGTAGCACGAGCCGCAGTCATCTCATGCCGGTGCTGGAGTGTGTCCTGGGGGTGGAGGGGGGGGTTTAATCCGGATTTTCGTCATCGTGCGTCCACACAGGTGCCCCGATCGCGGCGAAATCCCGGCCTCGTATTGCGATATGAACTCATTTCCTCGTGCTCGGCGGTAATGTAACCTGAGCCCGGGGTGAGCGCTGGCGGGATGAAAGGAGCCCCCAAAGCCCCGGCATTAACCCCCCGGGGTCAGGCGTATTAGCTACCACTATTTATAGTCCAACTTTAATTTTTATTCCTTTTTTTTTCTTTTTTCTTTCCCGGCATCGAGGGACGAAGTGAAGCGTATTACAAGGGTCACTCGGAGGGATGGAGGGGATAAGTCGCTGATGAAAATCAGGTTCAGCGGCGGGTTGCGTGGCGAGTCGAGGTTTCGTCCTCGTGGACGTTTCCTTTTTCCCATTACACACCTTTATTGCGTCGCGAACGAGAGAACGCTTTACACACGTTTCTTTGTACGAGTAAGTGACCAATAACCTGCTGGTGATGATACAACATGTGAATTTTGTCTTTAAAACATGTGTGTGTGTGTGTGTGTGTGTGTGTGTGTGTGTGTGTGTGTGTGTGTGGCGCTGGATTTGCCCCCTAGCTCACCCCTACGATGATTCCCAGTTGCAGGGTCTGCTAGACGGGACAGCAGGAGGGAGGTGAGGGACAGGAAGCAAGGGATTGTGGGATATTGGGATGGGGAGTTCGGGTCAGGCACCCGATTATATTATGTGCTCACACACACATACACACACACACACACACACACACACACAGCCAGCGACAGTGAGAGGAGAGATGAGATTGATCGACGGAAAGACGAGAGAGGAGAGAGGAGAGGAGAGTAGAGAGAGATTGAGAGATAGAGAGAGATAGAGAGAGGAGAGAGAGAGAGAGAGAGAGAGCGAGAGAGAGATTGAGAGAGAGAGAGAGAGAGAGAAAGATCGAGAGAGAGAGAGAGATAGAGAGAGAGAGAGAGAGAGAGAGAGAGAGAGAGAGAGAGATCCAGAGCGAGAGAGAGAGAAAGAGAGAGAGAGATATAGAGAGAGAGAGAGAGAGAGAGAGAGAGAGAGAGAGATCGAGAGAGAGAGTGAGAGAGAGAGAGAAGAGAGAGCAGAGAGAGATAGAGAGAGAGAGCGAGAGAGAGAGATAGCGAGATTGAGAGAGAGATTGAGGAGAGAGAGAGAAGAGAGAGAGAGATTGAGAGAAAGACGACGAGAGAGAGAGAGAGAGAGAGAGAGAGAGAGAGAGACAGTGAGAGAGAGAGAGAGAGAGAGAGAGAGAGATTGAGAGAGAGATAGAGAGATCGATAGAAGAGAAAGAGAGAGAGAGAGAAAAAAAGAGAGAGAGAGAGAGAGAGATGAGATTGAGAGATAGAGAGAGAGAGAAAGATCGAGAGAGAGATAGATAGAGAGAGAGAGATAGAGAGATCGAGAGAGAGCGAGAGAGAGGGCGACACGAGGAACGAAAATGTGTCCAGAGCATTAACTGTAACTAGAAAGGGATAAAAACGTCGTCTTTTACCGACTCTTCGATCGACGCAAGAGTCCCTTTTTATAAACGAGTCTCCACACACAGGCACGGGGAGAACATGCACAAACTCCACACACACACGGCCGAGACGGGAATCGAACCTTAATTGAATTTCCTTAATTGAACCTTTACTTAATTAATCAGTCATATGCACAAAATACACTGATATGTTCAATATAATAACGAATATAATAAAAAAAAAACTGAATATTTATTAATAAATGTTTGATCTATATATGGGGGCACGGTGGTTTAGTGATTAGCACATTCGCCTCACACCTCTAGGGTCCGGGTTCGATTCCCGTCTCGGCCATGTGTGTGTGGAGTTTGTGCATGTTCTCCCCGTGCCACTCAGGGGTTTTTTTCTCCGGGTTCTCCGGTTTCCTCCCAGGTCCAAAAACATGCACAGTAGGTTGATTGGAACCTTTGAAAATTGTCCCTAGTGTATGAATGTGTGTGTGTGTGTGTGTGTGTGTGTGTGTGTGTGTGTGTGTGTGTGTGTGTGTGGTGTGGTGTGTGTGATGGGTTGGCATTCCATCCAGGGGTTGTATCCTGCCTTAATGCCCATTAATATCCGCCTGAGATAGGCACAGACTCCCCGTGACCCGAGGGAAGATCGGATAAAGCGCTAGAAGATGAACGAATGAATGAATGATCTATACATTGATGGAAATCCTCCCTTTTTGTTTTCTTGTGTATATGACTCAAGATTAAGTGTGTGTGTGGTGTGTGTGTGTGTGGTGTGTGTGTGTGTGTGTGTAGATATAAATATTTGACCTGTGTGAGGGCATTTTTCTGGTCATTGTGAGGAAAAAAATTGTTTTAATACAGTATATTTAAAAAAAAAAGGTAAAACGCTGTGGGCTTTATAAAAGTAAAAAAAACAAACAAACAAACAAAAAACAAACAACAAACGGCATAGCGTTAATGCATAGCGTTAATTTGCATATTTTTCTATGACAATACCGTTGAAAATATCGTTGCCCTAGCAAGTTTTTTTTTTTACATTATTATTTGTAAGAGATTATTATTCGTATGATAATGTAAACAAATCTGATCTGAAGTGTTTATTTCAGGCCAGTGAGTTATGATATCGTATCCAGCCAAATAATGACCGAATGACTTGTTTTCTGTGAAATCAGTGCGAAATGAAAATCATCACGTACTGACGATAAGTAAATGAACGCGGTCTCGGCGCTGAGAGAACGAGGAAGCCATGACGGTTCTCTAATAACAAACAGCGGCTGTAATATCTGGCCGTGTTTGAAGTCCCACACCAAACCACTATCAGAGGAAACAGAGTCATATCGACTATATCACACACACACACACACACACACACACACACGAGCATGGCACTTCAAAGGCGTACAGTATATTACTGACCCGTGTCCAAACACCACAACGTCCGTGTTTTCACTGTCCGATGAGATTCATTCATTCATTCATCTTCTACCGCTTTATCCGATCTTCCCTCGGGTCACGGGGAGTCTCAGGCGTCTATGGGCATTAAGGCAGGATACACCCTGGATGGAATGCCAACCCATCGCAGGACACACACTCACACTCACACACACATTCATACACTAGGGACAATTTTCCAGAGTGCCAATCAACCTACCGTGCATGTTTTTGGACCGGGGGAGGAAACCGGAGAACCCGGAGGAAAAACCCCCCTGAGGCACGGGGAGAACATGCACAAACTCCACACACACATAGCCGAGACGGGAATCGAACCCAGACCCTGGAGGTGTGAGGCGAACGTGCTAATCACTAAACCACCGTGCCCCCATCAGTTTCTGTGTATTTGTTTGTTTGTTTGTTTATTAAACCGCTCCCTTTTGTCTCTTTTATTGCTTACTTATTGTCATTCGTAAGCACTTTCTAAAGCATTTGGGCCTCAATGGGATCTTTTTTTACCACAGAAAAAAAGTGTGCTAGGTATGCTAGGTTAGCTACTAGCCGTTAACTAGCCCCTTCTCAAAGCTAGCTTGTTTGTGCTAAGCACAATTTATTTATTTATTTTACCTGTGTATATCGAAAATATGACAGAAATATGATGTAAAATGTATTTGTCTGTAGAATAAATGATGTTATGTGAACCAAAGTCCCGTTTTAAGCTTACACTTGACAATCTTAGTTTGTTAGCCATTTGATAGCCGGGTAACTAGCTTAGCTTAACGTTAGCAGTAGCGATGATCGACGAATGAGTAATCTACAAGATTAAATAAATCTTTAACCGATCATTGAATCTACTGAAGCCCTTTGTGTGTTTGTACAGGA
>JACRUU010000017.1:4033185-4040685 GCA_030449085.1 Kryptopterus vitreolus
TAACTATATATATAATATCTATATCATATATATATATAATATATAATATATAGATATATATATATATATATATATATATATATATATATATATATATATATATATATCTATATATATATATCTTAAAATAAATATACAAATCCAGCAACACAGTAATAGACAACTGGTTCAACATGCCAAAATCTGTGTTAAAAACATCACCATGGCAACCCTAAACGCGGAAAATGCACATTAGCTACGGAAAAAACAAAGGTAAGGAAATATCACTAAAATTAATTCATTAATAGTAAATAAATAAGTAAATAATAACGTTAAATTCCAGGCCCAGTGTCACCGCGCTGTCACTCTTGGGGCCCCTGAGCAAGGCCCTTATCACCCCAGCGTCCTCACATCACTGGTGGAGAGAGGAGAGAAATTTCACTGTGCTGTAATATACGTTACCATACGGTTCCCATGGCAACAACTTACACAACAACTGGCGTGGAAAACTTTCCTCTGTTAAAATGGCTGCATTTATTTATTTAATTTTGGGAATATGTTAATTTAGCAATCTATCTATCTATCTATCTATCTATCTATCTATCTATCTATCTATCTGTCTATGTATATATCTATCTATCTATCTGTCCGTCTGTCTGTCTGTCTGTCTATCTATCTGTCTGTCTGTCTGTCCTATCCTATCTATCTATCTATCTATCTATCTATCTATCTATCTATCTATCTATCTATCTATCTATCTATCTATCTATCTATCTACTATCTATCTACCTGTCTGTCTGCCTGTCTGCCTGCTATCTAACCTGTCTATCTATCTATCTATCTATCGATAGTCTATCTATCTATCTGTCTGTCTGTCTGTCTGTCTGTCTGTCTGTCTATCTATCTATCTATCTATGTCTGTCTGTCTGTCTGTCTGTCTGTCTGTCTGTCTGTCTATCTATCTATCTATCTATCTATCTATCTATCTGTCTGTCTGTCTGTCTGTCTGTCTGTCTATCTATCTATCTATCTGTCTGTCTGTCTGTCTGTCTGTCCATCCATTCTATCTATCTATCTATCTATCTATCTATCTATCTATCTATCTATCTATCTATCTATCTATCTATCTACCTGTCTTTCTGCCTGTCTGTCTGCCTACCTGTCTGTCTGTCTATCTATCTATCTATCTATCTATCTATCTATCTATCTATCTATCTATCTATCTATCTATCTATTACGATACTCTGAGAGTTGTGCTATTATCAGCTTCATCACTCCACCCCACTGCTCATCATCATCATCATCATCATCATCATCATCATCATCATTGTCCTATAACAGCCCACTTTGAAGTGTTTCTTCCTCGTCAACAACAACAACAATAACCATTTCCCCTCCGTACTAACACATCGTAACACCATAGCAGCTAGTCGTTTCCTCCACCAGCTGCCTCTCTCTCTCTCTCTCTCCCTTTCTCTCTCTCTCTCTCCTCTCTCTCTCTCTATCTATCTCTCTCTCTCTTTATATCTCTCACTCTCCTCCCTTTCTCTCGCTCTCTCTCTCTCTCTATCTCGATCTATCTCTATCTCTCTCTCTCGGTCGTGCTCGGTCTCTATTTCTCTCTCTCTCTCTCTCCTCTCTCTCTCTCCTCTCTCTCTCTCTCTCTATCTATCTCTCTCTCTCTTCGAGGGATTCCTCTCTTCTCTCGCCCTCTCTCTCCTCTCTCTCTCTCCTCTCTCTCTCTCTCTCTCTCTCTATATATATATATACCTCTATCTCTCTCTCTTTATCTCTCTCTCTTTTTCCTTCTCTCCTCTCCCTCCCTATCTCGCTCTATCCTCTCTCACGTCTCATCCCTTTCTCTCTCTCTCTCTCTATCTATCTATCTCTCTCTCTATCTCTTTCTCTCTCTCTCTCCCTCTTTTTTCTGTGTCATAGATGATGAACTGTTTTTTACACCAGAGCTACAATGAATAATTAAGACATTTCTTTTTATTGATGTCCATACATTACCCCAAACTGTTATTTATTTTTATTTTTTATTCATTTTTTATTTATTTATTTACTTATTTATCTATTTATTTGACTAAATAAGTCAACAATGACTTAGCATCATGGAATTATTCATGACTTATGTCAATAAAGGAACAAAAAAGTCAAAAAGTCTCTCTCTCTCTCTCTCTCTCTCTCTCTCTCTCTCTCTCTCTCTCTCTCTCTCTCTCTCTCTCTTTCTCTCTCTCTCTCTCTCTGTCTCTCTCTCTCTCTCTCTCTCTCTCTTCTCTCCCACCTCTCTCTCTCTCTCTCTCCTCTCTCTCTCTCTCCTCTCCCTCTCTCTCTTTCTAAACTAATATATTGAAAAGAACATCGTTTTATTCTAATAAGCCTAAAAAACACATATTGGGATTCTGAAATAATATATAACATTCATTCATTCATCTTCTACAGCTTTATCCGATCTTCCCTCGGGTCACGGGGAGTCTGTGTCTATCTCAGGCGTCTATGGGCATTAAGGCAGGATACACCCTGGATGGAATGCCAACCCATCACAGGACACACACACACACACACACACACACACACACATTCATACACACATTCATACACTAGAGACAATTTTCCAAGGTGCCAATCAACCTACCGTGCATGTTTTTGGACCGGGGGAGGAAACCGGAGAACCCGGAGAAAAACCCCTGAGGCACGGGGAGAACATGCACAAACTCCACACACACATGGCCGAGACGGTAATCGAACCCGGACCCTGGCGGTGTGAGGCGAACATGCTAACCACTAAACCACCGTGCCCCCTAACATATAACATAATAAAATATTTTGCTATATTTATATATACAACACAATATATGTGTCATACAAGTATTGGAACACCCGCTTTTTTTCTGAATATTGAATTGGATCCCAGCCGTCGGATGTGACATTAACCCGGCTGGCCTTTCTGCCTCGGCAGGGTCAGAGCGCCTTTCTGCCTCGGCAGGGTCAGAGCGCTACTCCTGCACACTCATTAACCTAAAAGAGTTCTTCCTTTAACTCACCGCCGCGTTTGCCAGGCTAATCGTTAGCCAGCTTATTGCTACGGCGAGCTTCTTTTTTTCACACCTCCGACCTCAGACGACCTGTCTTTTACAACTCTTTCTCGTTCTCACACACACACACACACACACACACACACACACTGTCACCTTTTAGGGTCACAGGAAACCCAGAGTCGTAACACTTTATAGTGACTATATCTGAACCGTCTCTCTGAATTAGTCTGGATATGGGGACTGAGTGGGTCTGGTTTGGATATATATATATATATATATATATATATATATATATATATATATATATACAAACCAGATATACTCATATATTCATTCATTCATTCATCTTCTACCGCTATATCCGATCTTCTTGGGTCACGGGGAGTCTGTGTCTATCTCAGGCGTCTATGGGCATTAAGGCAGGATACACCCTGGATGGAATGCCAACCCATCGCAGGGCACACACACACACACACACACACACACACACACACACACACACATTCATACACACATTCATACACTAGGGACAATTTTTCCAAGGTGCCAATCAACCTATCATGCATGTTTTTGGACCGGGGGAAACCGGAGAACCCGGAGAAAAAACCCCTGAGGCACGGGGAGAACATGCACAAACTCCACACACACATGGCCGAGAGACGGGAATCGAACCCGGACCCTGGCGGTGTGAGGCGAACATGCTAACCACTATACGCCACCGTGCCCCCCTATATATATATATATATATATATATATATATATATATATATATATATATATATATATATATATATATATATATATATATATATATATATTATTTATTTATTTATTTTTAATTAGTTACTTGAATTCTTTTACTCGAGTCATATTAAAATTGTCTCAGCAGGCCACACAAAAAGGGAAAAAGACTTTTCACATCCTGCCTGTAGACTCTCAGCCCTCCTGTCCTCTAGGAGGCGCTACAGGAGCCTCCTGACCAAGACAAGCAGGTTCATAAACAGAGAGCCGCCAACACCTGCCATGCTAGCACCATTTCATTGTGGTGTTTCGTAGAAGATAACCCAGTGTTTAAGGTGTTGGCCTCTGGACCACCAAAGGTTCAAATCCCACCAAACTGCCACTTGTGGGCCCTTGAGCAAGGCCCTTAACCCCACAGCTTCTCAATCGTACAGATCATATAAAGCAGGTGGTTCTATAAGACAGTATACAGTGTTTGATGAGCGACGTCGCCTCATAACACAAAACACACAGCGCTTTTTCTTTCTTTCGCTTTCCTGTCTTTCCTCGCCATCGATTTTTACGTTTTAATGTAGCACAGCCTTACTTTAATGCAACCATACACCTTTTAAGCTCTCACAGGCCTCGAAAGATGATGTGTAGCCGATGTAGGATACGCTGCACTCTAGTGGCGGGATGCCGTCACTTTCGGGGGTAACGTAGGCTCATGCATTGTGGGAGATTATTATTGATGCACGTTTTAACGTAGCACAGCCTTAATTTAATGCAATCATACACCTGGGCCACATTCGGAGTTTGACATGTGGGATATGAAGGGGATGTCTGACACCCGTCCTTTACGATACTTTTACGATAATCTTTTACGAGAATTTTGGCCCGGGACGAAAAAACCTGTCTACGAATGGACTGACTCGTCCCCAACTTCGGAGGAAAAAGCCGTATGATTTGAAAGAATGCCTGAGAAGGCAGTCGGGTTGGACGGCGACAGACGGAGAACTCGCAGACGTTTTACGAGAGAGAGAGAGAGAGAGAGGGAGAGAGAGAGAGGGAAAGAGGAAGAGGGGAGTCCAGACCCTGGGTCTCGGCCATGAGGCCACGCTTGATAAGTTCCCCAAAAGCGGCGTAACCTTAACAGCCAGCAGATCGTGGGATACGCCGCCGCCGCCTCGCCTCGCCTCGCCGTTGTCCGTCTGTGACGTCGCGCCGCCGCTGTCTTTCACAACCCTAATCTCTGACACATCTGCTGGACGTTATTACGAAGTTCGTTACGAAGTTTTCAGGAAGCTCGTTTAACAAGTATTCCCTTCTTATCTCGAGCGTTGAATCTTGGACGCCGGCCAGGACCGGATCGCGTCCACCGAGCCGCGGCTACGGGCTTAGAGGCTTCGGTCTCATCGGTCTGCGTCCCCAGAAATCATGTCTACTGCCCCCCGCGAGAGAGAGGAGAGAGAGAGAGGAGAGAGAGAGAGAGAGAGAGAGAGAGAGAGACTCGTTAGGCCGAGTCTGGGAAACGACACACACGTTCTCGCACACACACACTCTGGCACACACACACTCACACACACACACCACACACACTCTCACACACCATCACTCTCGCACACACACACACACTCTCGCACACACACACTCTCGCGCACACACACACACACACTCTCGCACACACACTCTCGCACACACACACACACTCTCGCGCACAAGTCTGGCTGCCCAGAAATATGTACCATGGGAATGATAGAGGAGGCGTACTTTTTTACTTATTTTAGTCCCGATGACTGCGGCGTCCAGGACGTGACACAGCGAACACTCACACACTCACACACACACACACACACACCCACACACACACACACACACACACACACACCCACACACACATACACACACACACACACACACACACACACACACGTTCAAATCCATAGACATACATAAGCAAGAGCAGCTTGTTGACTCTCTAAATATGGAAATGACCGTTTAATCCTTTTACCATGCATAATACTTTTAACACACACACACACACACACACACACACACACACACACACACACACACACACACACATATATATATATATATACACACACACACACTTTCTGTCCCCTGAGGTCGTGGTAACTCAGTGTTTAAGGTGTTTAACTCAGTTTTTAACTTAGTGTTTAAGGTGTTGGCCTCTGGACCCGAGGGTTCAAATCCCACCACTTGTGGGCCCTTGAGCAAGGCCCTTAACCCGAGTTGTAAGTCACTGTGGATTTGGGCATCTGTCCCGACCCTTTGGTGTTGAAAACTCCAGGTGGGGAGATGGTCGAGCATTCGTTGGTAATGTTTGACAGTATTTGATGTTCCGATATAAAATCTTTCGGCGTGCTGCGTCAAAATAAAAGGAACGGAAGAAAAGAAAGGGGTTCGATGATCACCGCTACGATGAGGCAGAATGAGGCAGAATGAGGCAGAGAGAAATGCAGTAGCTGAAGGACGTCCTCCATGATAAGCACGAAAGACGAGGAAACGAGGGAGAGTCCATTCCTCTTTCTGTCTCTCGGGTCTGTAGATACAACACCGATCCAGAGTGGGAAACATCTGTCTGTCTATACATCCATCCATCCATACATCCATGCATCCCTCCATCCATACATAATGGATGTAAAATTTATAAATGGATAGAAGAATTTATAGATGGACAGATGGAAGGATGAGTGGATGGATGGATGAGCTATGGATGAATGGATAAATGGTTGTGTAGATGGATGGATGGTTACATTCGTTGATGGATGGATGGATGGATGGAAGAATGCATAGATGCATAGATGGAAGGATTAGTGGATGGATGGATGAAAAGAGTTATGGATGAATGGATAAATGGTTGTATAGATGGATGGATGGATGAATGCATAGATACACAGATGGAAGGATTAGTGGATGGATGGATGAATAGAGTTATGGATGAATGGATAAATGGTTGTATAGATGGATGGATGGATGAATGCATAGATACACAGATGGAAGGATTAGTGGATGGATAGATGGATGGATGAATTCTTAGATGCACAGATGGAAGGATCAGGGGATAGATGGATGGATAGTTGTATAGATGGATGGATGGATGGATGGTTGAATTCATTGATGGATGGATGGCTGGATGAATGCATAGATGGAGGGATGAGTGGAGGGATGAGTGGGTGGATGGGTGGAGGACTGGATGGATGAATGCATAGATGCACAGATGGAAGGATAAGTGGATGGATAGATGGATGGATGGATAAATGGTTGTATAGATGGATGGATGGTTAAATTCATTGAAGGATGGATGGATGCATAGGTGGAAGGATGAGTGGGTGGATGTTTGGTGGATGACTGGATGGATGAATGCATAGATGCACAAATGGAAGGATAAGTGGATGGATAGATGGATAGATGGATAAATGGTTGTATAGATGGATGGATGGAGGGATGGTTGAATTCATTGATGGATGGATGGATGCATAGATGCATAGGTGGTGGGATGAGTGGGTGGATGTTTGGTGGATGACTGGATGGATGAATGCATAGATGCACAGATGGAAGGATAAGTGGATGGATGGATGGATGGTTGTATAGATGGATGGATGGATGGTTGAATTCATTGATGGATGGATGGATGCATAGATGCATAGGTGGTGGAATGAGTGGGTGGATGTTTGGTGGATGACTAGATGGATGAATGCATAGATGCACAAATGGAAGGATAAGTGGATGGATA
>JACRUU010000017.1:4045685-4065685 GCA_030449085.1 Kryptopterus vitreolus
GGATGGATTGATATATAGATGAATGTATGCATTAGTGATTGGGTGGAGAACTTGATGGATGGATGGATGGCTAGATGGATTGGATATAAATAGATGGATGGATATAAATGGATGGATGGATAGAATGGATGTATAAATGATGGATGGATGGATGGATGGATGGATAGATGAAATGATGTATGGATGGATTGATATATAGATGAATGAATGCATTAGTGGTTGGATAGAGAACTTGATGCATGGCTAGCTGTGATTGATGGATGGATGGATGGATTGATGGATGTGCTGATGAAGCGATGGATGGATGGATGGCATGGATGGATGGATGGATGGGTGGATAGATGGATGTATAAATAGACAGATGGTTAGCTGAATGGATGGATCGACGAAATGATGTGCTATGAAATGATATGATGTGATATGAAATGATATATGGATGGACAGATATATATAGATGAATGTATGCATTAGTGGTTGGGTAGAGAACTGATGATGCATGGCTAGATGGATGATGGATGGATGGATGGATGATGGACGTATGGATGATGTATGGATGGATGGATGGATGTGATGGATGATGATGGATGAAGATGGATGATGATGAATGGATGAGATGGATGGATGGATGGATGGATGGATGGATGGATGGATGGATGGGTGGATAGATGGATGTATAAATAGACAGATGGTTAGCTGAATGGATGGATCGACGAAATGATGTGCTATGAAATGATATGATGTGATATGAAATGATATATGGATGGACAGATATATATAGATGAATGTATGCATTAGTGGTTGGGTAGAGAACTTGATGCATGGCGAAATGATGTATGGATGGATAGATGGATGATGGATGGATGGATGGATGGATTGATGGACGAAATGATGTATGGATGGATGGATGGATTCATGGATGAAATGATGTATGGATGGATGGATGTGCTGATGAAGCGATGGATGGATGGATGGATGGATGGATGGATGGATGGGTGGATAGATGGATGTATAAATAGACAGATGGTTAGCTGAATGGATGGATCGACGAAATGATGTGCTATGAAATGATATGATGTGATATGAAATGATATATGGATGGACAGATATATATATACATGAATGTATGCATTAGTGGTTGGGTAGAGAACTTGATGCATGGCTAGATGTGATGGATGGATGGATGGATGGATGGATGGATGGATGGATGGATTGATGGACGAAATGATGTATGGATGGATGGATGGATTCATGGATGAAATGATGCATGGATGGATGGATGTGCTGATGAAGCGATGGATGGATGGATGCATGGATGGATGGATGGATGGATGGGTGGATAGATGGATGTATAAATAGACAGATGGTTAGCTGAATGGATGGATCGACGAAATGATGTGCTATGAAATGATATGATGTGATATGAAATGATATATGGATGGACAGATATATATATACATGAATGTATGCATTAGTGGTTGGATAGAGAACTTGATGCACGGCTAGCTGTGATGCTGGATGGATGGATGGCTGGATGGATGGATTGATGGACGAAATGATGTATGTATGGATGGATGGATTCATGGATGAAATGATGTATGGATGTATGGATGTGCTGATGAAGCGATGGATGGATGGATGCATGGATGGATGGATGGATGGATGGATGGATGGATGGGTGGATAGATGGATGTATAAATAGACAGATGGTTAGCTGAATGGATGGATCGACGAAATGATGTGCTATGAAATGATATGATGTGATATGAAATGATATGATGTGATATGAAATGATATATGGATGGACAGATATATATAGATGAATGTATGCATTAGTGGTTGGGTAGAGAACTTGATGCATGGCTAGATGTGATGGATGGATGGATGGATGGATGGATGGATGGATGGATGGATGGATGGATGGATGGACGGATGTATTCCCAATGCTTTAATCTGGGATTGACTCTGGACGCTAATGGTCAGGACAGGATACAGTGCTAGAAGTCATAAGGAAATGGACGACTAAGAGCATAACCTTGGAATTTCTTGGAACCTCTTACATGTACGGCATTTGACAGGAGCCCGAAAAGGGTTAAGGGCCTTGCTCAAGGGCCCCACTAGTGACAGCTTGGTGCTGGTGGCCCAAAACCCAAATTCCTTAACCACGGTGCTCCCGCTCTTACCGGTGGTTATTTACCAATCTCAAATCCCTCCTTCATCGTTTGCTGAGGGCAGCTGGTCTTTTCTACAGCAGTGAAAGGGCTGCCATGGGGTCAGGTGAGCTGATCCCTCTGGCCCTGAGGAAGTCCTGCTCCCACTCCGGCTGTAGCTCATTGCTGAACGGGAGGCCGGCATTACAGTGCATGGTTTCGGACATGCATGCATTGCAGATTTGTGGCATTCGAGGGCTGAGGGCCTTGCTCAAGGGCCAAACTTGGTGGATCCTGTTTAGTAACCACTGAGTTTACACGTCAAACCTAATCTGCTTGCAATGTGGAATATTTTAGTTTAGAATATTTACATGGCAATTTGTGTCCCCAAGTTTTGTGGCCCTTTTTGTAGGCTCCTAGTTATTGCCATTATTCATATATAATATATATATATATATATATATATATATATATATATATATATATATATATATATATATATATATATACGGCATTTGGTTGACGGCCTTATCCAGAGCGACTTACAACTCAAGGGCCCACTAGCTGCAGCTTGGTGGTAATGGGATCTGAACCTGTGACCTTCCAATCCAGAGCCTTAACCATTGAGTTATATACATTTACATTTATGGCATTTGGAAGACGCCCTTATCCAGAGCAACTGAGAGTTAAGGGCCTTGCTCAAGGGCCCACTAGTGGCAGCTTGGTGGTTGTGGGGTTTGAACCTGCGATCTTCTGGGCCAGAGGCCTACATAGATATCACCACTGTACTGAGATGAGGCTACTTGCTCAGGGGCCACTTGACGTGGCTGGGAACTTTAATTCCCACAACTAAATCCCAATTTACACTCACATGCTTTATTTCCTCGGTACGATGTTTGGCTTCTTCTGATTGGACTTTAAAAATGTCGATACAGAGGAATACACCAGGAAATACGTACGACGCTACACCAAGCCGACCAATCAAGGGCCGCAGAAGTATAAATCGGGCTCCCTGAGATTATCCGGTTATCCACGTCATCAAATGACATCCCTTCGATTACATTTAATAGCATTCGTCAGACGCCCTTATCCAGAGCGACTTACAATTCATGGTTAAGGGCCTTGCTCAAGGGCCCCACTAGTGGCAGCTTGGTGGTGGTGGTGGTGGTGGTGGGGTTCTGAACCCATGATCTTCTGGTCCAGAGTCCAACACCTTAACCACTGGGCTACACCACCTCCCTATTACACCTCGGATCCATTGGATAGGACTAATTAAAAACGACTGACACATAGATGAGCGTTAAAGTCATTAGTCGGCGTAACTACATGTTTACTGACTGAGCAGGAAACCAGAGAATCCAGATGGACATGGGGTTGGGTGGTGGTGGTGGTGGTGGTGGTGGTGGGCGGATGGGGGGACGGGTTATATGGTGTAACTCCACACAGACAGTAATCCGAGATTGAACCTTGTAGCTGTGGTGCGGTGTTGGAAGGGGGCGGTGGGTATTGCCTCGGCGTGTCTCCACGGAAAAGTTCTAAAAGGATGGGAAATACGGACAGCGTGGAAACCCGAAGGTCCAAAAGACGAATCGTTTGGGTAAAAAGCTGAAGGAAAAGCGATATGGAAGATCCAGAATCCATAAGAGTTCTTCTGTCGTTCCTTAGGGGGGGGGGGGACACTATAGTTAGGACAGATTGCAGCTTGGGAGAATATATATCAGTTCCTTCCTCTGGGCTTATGGAGCAGTGATGAAGGAGGAGGCCTGAAACAGCTAACACACACACACACACACACATACACACACACACACATATGTATATTACCCAGGAGCCCCGTTGTGAGGCCCTGGTTTGTGAGGACCACCAGAAAAGCCCACCACCAAAGGACCAAGGACAGACACTGGCTTTTTAAGAGCTGTTGAGTCTCTAGTCATAAATAAAAAAAAAAAACATAAACGCGTAAACACGCCTCGCGCTTTTTGTGTGACTCCGCCCATCGCTTCGCTTTCTATTTTCCTCCACATATTCCTCATATTTTTTATGCATTTCTTTTTTTTTTTTTTTTTTTCTTCATCCCTCTCCTTCTCCGGGAGTCTCAGGGGGCCTGTGCTGGCCGGCGAGTTTCTCAGGAATGTTTGTCTCTCCTCGCGATGCTCTCGAGGGGAACGTTGGTAGGGGTCAGCGCTCGCCTACAATCCAAACCCCCCCCCCCCCCCCCCCCCCACCCCACCACCAGAAAACCTCCCTTTATCCCCTGTGGCTATCAGTTAACTCAGTTAGCATGCGATAAGATACACCCCAACAACACCCGTTCCCCCCCCCCCCACACACACACATACACAACACAAACACACACATGCACATATATATATATATATATAAATAACTGTCATAAATGTAGGAAAAATAATGCATGTTAATTGCTTTACAATTTGTTGGTTAATTGACCCTTGATTGATTGATTGATTTGATCAATTGAATTATTATCATTTTCTTCTTTTTTTTTTTTTTTTTTAACAATTATTCTTAATGTGATAGGGGGCACGGTGGTTTAGCTTAATGGTTAGCACGTTCGCCTCACACCGCCATGATCCTGGATCGATTCCCGTCTCGGCCATGTGTGTGTGGAGTTTGCATGTTCTCCCCGTGCCTCTAGGGGGTTTTTCTCCGGGTTCTCCGGTTTCCTCCTCCTCGGTCCAAAAACATGCACGGTAGGTTTGATTGGCACCTTGGAAAATTGTCCCTAGTGTGTGAATGTGAGGTGTGATGTGTGTGTGTGTGTGTGTGTGTGTGTGTGTGTGTGTGTGTGTGTGTGTGTGTGTGCCCTGCGATGGGTTGGCATTCCATCCAGGGGTGTATCCTGCCTTAATACCCATAGACGCCTGAGATAGGCACAGACTCCCCGTGACCCGAGGGACGATCGGATAAAGCGGTAGCAGATGAATGAATGAATGTATTCTTAATGTGGTTCATTGTTTGTTTGTTTGTTTTTATTAATTGATTAATCAACGACAATAAATTAATCGATTCACTTTCTGTCCTGAAAAAAAGGAACGAGGTTGGATTTTGCCATCACGTGATAATTGTGAATTTAATAAATAAATGTAAACATGTACATGCTATAAAAAGCCTGTAAGGAATCGATCCTGGCTGCTGCTTTGCTACGTATATATATATATATATATATATATATAAAATCTTGAATTGAATTAAAGATCTGTAGCATGTGTTGCTACACGGGTGCTGGAGTCTCTCAAAAGGCCCCTTTCTTTTGCCCATTTGCTGCTTGTTATTATTATTATTTTTTAACCAGATACACATCGGGCCTTTCGGGCCTGTTCTTCATTGGCCGCTTAATTGACTCCGTTCAGACTGAACCGTGCAGCCCTGAACAATGAGAGGAAATGGCTTCCGTCGGGCAGCGCGGTGGACGCAGAGGGCCGTGGGGAACGCTTTATATGTCACCACCATCTTAGAAAGCACTCAGAAACACCGTTCTACAATGAACTGGAAGGGGAGGGGGTGTGTGTGTGTGGGGGGGGGGGTTCGGAGCTGCGGCGAGAGCCGAGGCCTGACAAGATTGTGTTACTCAATAACCTCAATAATGCAGTGTTGTCAAATAAACAGAAACCTTGGCAAAGCTCGAGCATATCATGTGGGAAGAACCAGAGGAGAGTTTTCTGTGGAAAAGAAAAGCTATTAGTGTCCCGTTCTACACCCTTACAAACAACGAGGGGGATTTACTTGCCTGTCGAGTGTCACTTTGTTCACTTTTCTAGCTGTTAACACACCATAGGTCAGGGATTTTCATATTGGCGGCGCCCTGAGGTGATTTGTTCCGGCCCTCCAAATATCGCAGCGTGGCAAATCTAGGATAGGGTTTCGTCGTGACAACAAATGGCCGCCGTTCAATACGATTACGAGCTCCTGTCGAAGGCTTCTTAGACGATACTAAATGTTAGACTTTGCTATCTTGAGTATTCTTGAGAACTTTGGATCACACAGTCATGAGTTCAAATCCCAGCCTCATCAAGCTCCCAACCACGCTTGGGCCCGTCATCGCTCCATTGATCAGCAATGCATTAGCATACTGCCGTTAGTGTTTACTTCCTTTCTTCGTATTTTTTTCCACACAAAAAACTCAACGTAAAAACCCTACTACAGCCCAGTTACACCAAATGTCTCCTGTAACTTTGCTAAAAAGAAGTTTCAAACACGTGAACCTTGTGCATCTACAATACGCATGTCGTTGTAATGCCGTTTACAATGAAAAATGAATGAAGAAAAGCCTCCTTGAGCACTGATTTTGCTAAATGTTTGTTTAAAATGCTTGTTAAAAATAAAAAATAGACTATTGTACAATGCACTGAATGCGATGTGGTTTCAAAATACAAAATAAAAGCATGTTTGAATGTAGAAAAAGCCTACTTGGGGTGCAAAAATACAACAAATACAGCATAAAACTTTTGTGTGTATATATATATATATATATATATATATATATATATATATATATATATATATATATATATATATATAGTGTCGTAAGCCCATATCTTTTCCGCCCCCTAATTTGGGTAGCTTTTCATAATTTGGCCCCCCTAATTAGTGTTCACTACAGGAGTATTGTATCAATAGCAATAGATGAAGATACAAATACACTTGTATACTATGCTATATAGTTGCTTGTTAGTACCTATATATATATATATATATATATATATATATATATATATATATATATATATATATATATATATATGAAATACAGTGTAAGGAATTTCAAATTAAGATGAAATGAATGTATGGTATTCTTTATGATCTACTTAACACCCATACTTCCTGCGACCAAACCCCCAGCCCCTTTCCACCCTCCCCCCAAACGCCATCCTGTCTGAGATTTAGTGTTCCTGCCGCTCTAGTCCCCTGACAAAAGCCGTCCATCAGCTCGGGCCAGTTTGCAGCCGAAGGAATTCCGCTCTGGCGACAAATCCACTGTTTTTTTTTTTCTTCCTTTTTTACTGCTCTCACACTCAGGATCCAGCTCGCGAGAAAGGTGAGGTCCAAGGGTTAAGGTTTTGCGTCACGGATGGCCGAGTTTCAGCCGTGTGGAAATTACAAATGGCATTTTGGGCAGACTCGGAGTTCAGTTTCCCGCCGCAGAGACACCACGTTACTAACGCAACTCCCAACACACAGATAAAATGATATTCTATCCCGCGATGTGGACGATCGCTCGTTTCACGTCGGGGAGTTTTGTGAGCAAGAAGAGCATTTGTGAGGGTGTGTGTGTGTGTGGGGGGGGTGGATAGAAAAGGGGAGGAAAAAATTGCATGTGAAAGGAAATAAACATTTTTTTTAATCGAATTTGAAAGAATTCATGTTACAAACAAAGAAAATACAATAAAATAGCAAAACAAACAAATTAAAAGACTTTAAAGCCTACTAAAACAATCTCCACAATAGATTCATTGGTTATTATAATGGTTAAACCATTCGCAGAATTTGGATCGCAGAATCACCATGTAGCTACTGCCGGGCCCCTGAGTAAGGCCCTCAACCGTCAACTATGGTGTTATTTCTGTTGTTTCTCAGAATTAGATCAAATTATTGACAAATTACAGAAGAGATTATTTGTCAATTATCTGGAATGATATAACTTCAAAATAAAACTCACCTAAAAAGAACTAAAAATCACAAACAAATTTTTTGTGGGGGGAAAAAAAGGACGAGATCATTGAAATTCTGTTTGGTTAAAAAAAAACTAATAAAGAAAGAAACGACATGTAAAGAAAAAGAAAACAGTTAATTCTGTGGAAAAAATGTAAATGCAAAAATTGACAAAAAAATAAATAAAAATTCCGTAAAGAATAAAAATTTTTTAAGTGGTTTTAAAAGATTAGAGGTGAATTTAAAGAGTTGCGTTTGATGAAAGAAAAGAATAGAAAGAAATTGTGAGGAAAACGAAATTAAATTCATTCATTCATTCATCTTCTACCGCTTTACTTTATCCGATCTTTCCCTCGGGTCACGGGGAGTCTGTGTCTATCTCAGGCGTCTATGGGCATTAAGGCAGGATACACCCTGGATGGAATGCCAACCCATCACAGGACACACACACACACACACACACACACACATTCATACACTAGGGACAATTTTCCAAGGTGCCAATCAACCTACCGTGCATGTTTTTGGACCGGGGGAGGAAACCGGAGAACCCGTAGAAAAACCCCCTGAGGCACGGGGAGAACATGCAACTCCACACACACATGGCCCGAGACAGGAATCGAACCCAGACCCTGGCGGTGTGAGGCGAACGTGCTAACCACTAATCCACCGTGGCCCCCGCGAAATTAAATGAAACAATGGAAAATATTGCGTGAGAATGGCGAGATGAAATGTTCGGTAATAATATCGTTATCGTATGTTTACTCGTTTACATGGACATTAACGTTGTTTAAAATGCATATAAGCACGTTCGCCTCACACCGCCAGGATCCGGGTTCGATTCCCGTCTCGGCCATGTGTGTGTGTGGAGTTTGTTTGTGCATGTTCTCCCCGTGCCTCAGGGGATTTTTCTCCGGGTTCTCCGGTTTCCCTTTCCTCCTCCCCCGGTCCAAAAACATGCACGGTAGGTTGATTGGCACCTTGGAAAATTGTGTGTGTGTGTGTTTTGTGTGTGTGTGTGTGTGTGTGTGTACTGTGATGGGTTGGCATTCCATCCAGGGTGTATCCTTCCTTAATACCCCATAGACGCCTGAGATAGACACAGACTCCCCCCTCCCCGTGACCCAAGGGAAGATCGGATAAAGCGGTTAGAAGATGAATGAATGAATGAAAAATGTATATACGCCAACATTTTTACCAAACATAAGGGACTGTTTCGGATCATTTCGGAAAAAGCTCACATTCCTCGGATAGTCAGCGATGTTCCCAATAAAGAGGGCAACGATCACCTTCTGACACGAAGCTCCTGTGATCTCGCTGCCATCGAGCATCCTGTTTATTAGGGAGAATTTAAGGAATGCCTTCTTCTCCTCGAAATTAGAAACACACAGCCCTCCTTCGCCCCGGAGGCGTCTCCGTGCTCTCAGGCCACGACGCTGCCCGAGTCCCTAAAGTCGGGCCTTGACCCGAGCCGTCGCTTCGCTGCTTTGTTGACGCGCCGCGGTTTGTGTTTGATGCGTGCATGTATGTGTTTAGTTAGCCGGTCCGTGCTGCCTCTTGGAGGTCGCGACCTTTCTGCGTCCCTCGCACACAATAGTTAGCGTGTCCCCGCAAACACACCTCATGGCCGTGGCGCTGCCCTTGGGGTGGGGGGGGGGGGGGGGCGCTTGACCCAATTTCAATCTTTGGGAGATATGTAGGGAGGGGGGTAGGAAAAGCCTGGGAAGACAGAAACGTTGGCCTTAGGAAAGGAAATACGGAGATTACCAGTCAGCCAGGGGGTAAGACACATCATAGCAGTCCCATAAGGGTTGGGACCAAAACAGAAATTCAAGAGTGGAAATAGTGTGGATTAAAAGCAGCTCGCATCAAAAACGACGTTTATGTCGGCCTCAAATGTGTGTGTGGGGGATATAAAAAGCCCCTGCTCTGAGTTTGTTTCATATTTCCTGTATGAAAAAGGCTGCTTTGGGGTGTTTTGTTAAAGAAAACACAAACACACATACACACACACACACACACACACATACACTTGTGAGGACCTTCTATGATTGGCAATCAAAAGTGCTATTACTATTGCTAATCCATAGGTTAATATATAATTTGTTCAATATAATAATAATTATATAACAAATAGTGCATTTTTTGTACTTAAAAAAAATACTTTATCAAACCAGTGACAATTGAAAAATGGACTGCTTTATGGGGACCTTTCACATGTCCTCACAAATTAGACATTTATTATATTCAGATGTCAGATGTTTATAACATTTGGACCTCACACACCACACACACACACACACACACACACATTCTAAAGACCATTTGTATAAAATAAGGAATAACACAATACACAGTTTTGTTTATGGGGACCAGCTAAATATCCCCACAACTTCTATATATATGTCCTTTTGGTGCAACACTTACAGTCCTGAAGAAATATGTATGTTTGTTTAGTACTTGTTTAGTACCCCCCCCCCACACACACACACAGCAATCCATTGTTGCACTTAAAAAACGAAGCTTATTGTGATAAAACCTTTAAAATATATATAAAACGAGTAAATAACAAGAATAAAATACATTGGATTTTTGTGGGGACCTGCTGAATGTCCTCAAAAAGCTGAGCGATTATTTATCAACAAGATAACAACAAGATAACAAGCCAACGTTTCTTATCGCATATGAAGTTGGATTTGTAAGGACCTTCTATTGTCATATTTAAAATGTAACACTTTTTTTTTTTATGTAATGAGTCTGCATTAAATATAACCTCAGCTCCCAAAAACAACTTTTTTAGTTTCTGTGGTTAAAAAAGTCAATCGTCTCATGAGGACCGGTCAAGTGTCCCCACAAGGTCAAACCTTCCAGATATTCTTGTCCTTGTAGGGACATTTGGGCCTCAGCAAGATAGAGAAACATGCCCACGCACAACTCTCTTACTTATTATTTGCTATTTCCGTACTGTGGCGGTCAAAAAAAAAAAAGAGAAAAAAAAGCATTCATGCCCGGGCCCCCCCTCGCTCGCTGCAGGCATACCTCACCCCCACAGCTCGGTTTCACAAGAGCCATTTATTGCCAGTCTCCAAAATGAAACTGTGTCCTTCGGAGGAATATTACTCACACGCCTTAAGCCTGCCAAGTCCTGTTCCATGCACCATTGCGATATTTAAAGGCAGCCATTCATATTTGTGCTCCTTTTCTTTTTCTTGCCTTGTTCTTTCCTCAGTTTGGGGCCGACTTTCCCTTTGCATTGGTCTCATTTGAAAAAGAAGGCCGGTTCCTGAAGCAGCCGTCGTGTCCGGTCGAGCTTGCTGCCGTCTGCGGAAGCGAAACTCGCCGAGGAACAGTGTTTACTTCTGAAAAAATTACAAGATACACGACTTATGGAGGGAAAACTATTAGTAGTGGTAGCAGCTAAGTAGTGGTTTAGTGGTTAGCACGTTCGCCTCACACCTCCAGGGTCCGGGTTCGATTCCCGTCTCGGCCATGTGTGTGTGGAGTTTGTGCATGTTCTCCCCGTGCCTCAGGGGGTTTTTCTCCGGGTTCTCCGGTTTCCTCCCCCGGTCCAAAAACATGCACGGTAGGTTGATTGGCACCTTGGAAAATTGTCTCTAGTGTATGAATGTGTGTGTGTGTGTGTGTCCTGTGATGGGTTGGCATTCCATCCAGGGTGTATCCTGCCTTAATGCCCATAGACGCCTGAGATAGGCACAGACTCCCCGTGACCCGAGGGAAGATCGGATAAAGCGCTAGAAGATGAATGAATGAATGTTACACAACATTCGGGATTACACAACTGATTGGTGTGTAAAAGTTAAAGACACTGTGCAATACTTCTTATGGTAAAATGCCTTATATACTTTTCATGTTTATAATACGGTAACTAACGCTAACATTATTGCTTATCTAACATTTATTTTACTCTTGTTAATTACAATGCTATTTGTTTAGTGGTGGTTTGAAGTGTAAAATATGGGACGTGGCTCCTTTAAGAATTGTGTTCCGGTCGCTTTTCCATATAAACTGGTGATACGGTGTTTAGGTTATACGGAAGCGCTTTATTGCGTTCGGTAAAAATGCGCTTTATTGCAGTAATACGGATTTGGGAATGCGATGCGCTTGCGTAAGGTTCCATACGGTAATATACGCTAATATAGTGAGGAGATCGTACCTGTTGTGAATGCGCAGCTAGGGGGCGTCATTCGGGGAAATTTAGGAAGTGTGAGTGGATGCATTGAACGTTTATTTATTCGTTTTTTGTTGTTCGGGTTTCGTTCATTCGCCGACACGACGCAGAGTGAAGGAGCAGATCACTCACATAGTAACGCACACTGCTTTATAACACGCCTTAATAACATTAGTGACGTTAAAGTTACGCTACACTCTGAGTGAGAGGTTATAAAATCACAATGGTGTACAGTGTGCAGGAACGGCCAGAGGTATTGGGACTAGCGAGTGACGTACGGAAGGCGAATTCGTGTGTGTGTGGGTGTGTGTGTGTGTGTGTGTGTGTGTGTGGCGGTAAAGCAGCATGGGGCAAACAGCTGGCCACATCTGATTGTGTGTCAGGGAAAGGGCTGTCAGGAAATCAGCAGCGCACAGGTAATCTAACAGGAAGCGCAACGTTGGCCGCACAACACACACCTGCTTTTTATTTGCATGGCAGCTCACGTCACACACAACGCACAACGCTACACAAACACAACCAAGAGGGGACACACAAAAAGCAACACACAGAGGACACGGCGACGAAAAGGTTTTGTATGTGTTCAGGAGTAGATTTTTTTTGTTAACATTAGTGCAATTTTAGGACAACAGTAGCCCAATTCTGGGCTGCTGACCGGAAGATCCGGGTTCGAGCCCCGGTATGGCCAAGCTACGGTCCTTGAGCAAGACCCTTAACCCTCTGTGCTCCAGGAGGCGTCGTATCATGGCCGACCCTGCGCTCGGACCCCCAGCTACCAACAACAAGCTGGGATATGTGAAGAATGAATTTCACTGTGCTGTAATGTATACGTGACAAATAAAGGATTATTATTATTATTATTATTATTATTATTATTATTATTATTATTATTATTATTATTATTATGTAATGAATCCATTTGTTCTAGAATTGATTACATTTCAAGGAAAGTGAGGTAAAGTTAAAAACCCGTACAGGTTTTAAATCTCGGATGGGTTACATTCTTTAGTTCCTGTTCTGTTTTTCTCCACGTGTTCTAGAATTGAAGATTTAGAACGACACACAAGTTCCAGAATTGATCGCGTTTATTAATTCATTAATAAATTAATTAATTTACACAAATTACACAAATCTGAATATTTAACCTTCTACTGGGGTTATTTTACATACAGGGTTTATTTAATCACTCTATATACTATGAGAAAGGGGGCACGGTGGTTTAGTGGTTAGTACACGTTCGCCTCACACCGCCAGGGTCCGGGTTCGATTCCCGTCTCGGCCATGTGTGTGTGGAGTTTGTGCATGTTCTCCCCGTGCCTAAAGGGGGTTTTTCTCCGGGTTCTCCGGTTTCCTCCCCCAGTCCAAAAACATGCACGGTAGTTTGATTGGCACCTTGGAAAATTGTCCCTAGTGTATGAATGTGTGTGTGTGTGTGTGTGTGTGTGTCCTGTGATGGGTTGGCATTCCATCCAGGGTGTATCCTGGCCTTAATGCCCATAGACGCCTGAGATAGACACAGACTCCCCGTGACCCGAGGGAAGATCGGATAAAGCGCTAGAAGATGAATGAATGAATATACTTTGAGAAAAACAAGGTAAATCTAGATTCATTCATCTTCTAGCGCTTTATCCGATCTTCCCTCGGGTCACGGGGAGTCTGTGTCTATCTCAGGCGTCTATGGGCATTAAGGCAGGATACACCCTGGATGGAATGCCAACCCATCACAGGACACACACACACACACACACACACACACACACACATTCACTCATACATTCATACACTAGGGACAATTTTCCAAGGTGAACCTACCGTGCATGTTTTTGGACCGGGGGAGGAAACCGGAGAACCCAGAGAACAACCCCCTTAGACACGGGGAGAACATGCACAAACTCCACAAACACATCGCCCGAGACGGGAATCGAACCCGGACCCTGGAGGTGTGAGGCAAATTAACCTATTAATACACTTAATTAACATTAATTAATACACTTTCATTCATTAACACATCTTATTGGTCATTAATACAATTACATACAATCTACAACAAACACATTTTTAGTATGCCTCTAGAAATACGGGCTAAATATCAAATAGGTCAGATCTTTAACTTATATTTAAATAATTTCGGCCCCATTCATTTTCTATGGGAAAAAATTCCTGCTTTTTGGCCCCGGGTTCGGAATTCCGCGGGGCGATTCCTTATAAAAGTAACAGCACACCACACACCATCGGGACGTACGATATGAGGTACGATTCGTGACGATCGGACAAAAACTGCGGGACGAGTTACACGCCGAAAATGTGACCGAAGCGAGAGAGAGATTCTAATAGTGCTGCTTTTGCACACGGCACTAATAATGCGACGTGGGAAAACATGTAGCGAACTGTATTTACTATAATGACGTGTCCAGTTTATGACATCATGCTGTAAAAGTTCCGCCTCAGGAGAACCTGCATGTTTCCTTTGTGCTTCAGTAGCAGCCGGTCTCTCTTGGCATAAGGGATACCGTGGGGGCGGGGCCTGTCTTCTGGAGCAGGTTTTCATGGAGGTGGGCGTGGTTATGCAGGGTTTTTTTTTTTACCCAGGCCCCAGACAAGCCACAGGGGTCACGGGGTCAAACGCAAAAGTGACAGTGTGGATAATTGGCGAGTAAAGATAATGGCCTGCTGATTGAGATCAATTACTTTCCATAGACGGAGAGGGAAAAACAGTGGGCTGAACTCTGACCCTGCAAGATGTCTACTGCTGCCGAACAGTGATGCATGACGGAGAAAGAAGAGAGAGAGCGAGAGAGAGAGAGAGAGAGAGAGAGAGAGAGATCACTCACTCTCACTCTCTCACACACACACACACTCACACACACACACACACACACACACACACACACACACACACACACATGACTTCCCAAGTATGTATGAAACACACTGGTTGTGTTTTTTTATATATAGGCATTTATGCATATTATTTGTTTGTTTGTTTGTTTGTTTGTTTGTTTGTTTGTTTGTTTGTTTGTTGGTTGGTTGGTTGGTTTGTTTTATTTATTTATTTATTTATTTGTGTGATTGTTTGTTGGTTGGTTGGTTTGTTGGTTGGTTTGTTTTGTTCATTTATTTAGTTGTTTATTTATTTATCTATTTATTTGCATGTTTGTTTGTTTGTTTGTTTGTTGGTTGGATGGTATGTTTGTTTGTTGGTTGGTTGGTTTGTTTTGTTCATTTATGTAGTTGTTTATTCATCTATTTATTTGTTTATTTGTGTGATTGTTTGTTTGTTTGCTTGTTGTTTGGTTTGTTGGTTAGTGGGTATGTTTGTTTGTTTGTTTGTTGGTTTGTTTTGTTCATTTATTTAGTTGTTTATTCATCTATTTATTTATTTATTTGTGTGATTGTTTGTTTGTTTGTTTGTTTGTTTGTTTTGTTCATTTATTTAGTTGTTCATTTATTTATATATTTATTTATTTGTGCGATTGTTTATTTGTTTGTTTGTTTGTTTGTTTGTTATTTATTTATTGGTTGGTTGGTTGGTTTGTTTTGTTCATTTATTTAGTTGTTTATTCATCTATTTATTTATTTATTTGTGTGATTGTTTGTTTGTTGGTTGTTTGTTGTTGGTTTGTTTGTTTGTTGGGTTGTATTGTTAATTTATTTAGTGGTTTATTTATTTATCTATTTATTTATTTATTTGCGTGATTGTTTGTTTGTTGGTTTGTTGTTGGTTTGTTTGTTTTGTTCATTTATTTATTTATTTGTTTGTTTGTTTATTTATCTGTTTATTTATTTATGTATTTGCATGTTTGTTTGTTTGTTGGTTGGTTGGTTTGTTTTATTTATTTATTTATTTATTTATTTACCTATCTATTTATTTATTTCCATGTTTGTTTGTTTGTTTGTTTCCTCACACTGCTCGCTTCGCCACCTCTTCTCCCTGTAAGCGCACCACTCCGCTCCACCTTCTCCCTCATTCCCCCACATGTACTCTGTCTGTCCTTACCCCTCCCCCCCCCCCTCCAGCGCACTCCCTCCACTCCTCCACCCCTCCCCACCCTCTCCTCCACCTGCTCCCACCACAAATCACAACATCATCCTGCAAACAGGAAAGGGCTCAGAGTCGACCCTTGATGCGATCCCACCCGGATCCAGTGTGTCGGTCATGTCACTGCTGCCACACCGTCCTTATACACGTTCTCCTGCACCACCCTCACATACATCTCTACTACGCCTGACTTCCTCATACTATCATTCGTTTGAAGATATAAGTGTTGCGGGAGCAGCGGATGAGGAGATGAATGGTAAAGTGGTGGAGGATTCATGGAGGGATCCACAGAGGAAAGATGAAGGATAGAGGAATGAGTGGAGGATTGGAAGAGGATGGAGAGATTAGTGGGTCAGTGCTAGATGATTAATGGATGAGTGGAGGATTTATGGATGGTGGAGGGATGAGTGGAGGAGTTACAAGAATGGAGTGGTGAATGGAGGAGTAATAGAAGATGGAGGGATGAATGGAGGAGTTTTAGATGATGGAGTGATGAACGGAGGAGTTACTGATGATGGTGGGATGAATGTAGGAGTTTTAGATGATAGAGTGATGAATGGAGGAAGTATATATGATGGAGTGATGAACAGAGGAGTTTTAGATGATAGAGTGATGATTGGAGGAGTTACAAGAATGGAGTGGTGAATGGAGGAGTTATAGAAGATGGAGGGATGAATGGAGGAGTTATAGATGATGGAGGGATGAATGGTGGTATAGATGATGGAGTGATGAATGGAGGAGTTATAGATGATGGAGGGATGAATGGCGGTATAGATAATAGAGTGATGAATGGAGGAGGTATAGATGATGGTGGGATGAATGGAGGAGTTACAGAAAATGCAGTGCTGAATGGAGGCATTTTAGATGATGGAGTGATAAATGGAGGAGTTATAGATGATAGAGTGATGAATGGAGGAGTTATAGATCATGGAGGGATGAAAGCATGAGTTTTAGATGATAGAGTGATGAATGGAGGAGTTATAGATCATGGAGGGATGAAAGCAGGAGTTTTAGATGAAAGAGTGATGAATGGAGGAGTTATTGATGAAGGAGGGACGAATGAAGGTATAGGTGATGGAGTGATGATTGGAGGAGTTATAGATGATGGAGTGATGAATGGATGAGTTATAGATGATGGTGGGATGAACGGAGGAGTTTTAGATGATAGAGTGATGATTGCATGAGTTACAGAGAATGGAGTGATGAATGGAGGAGTTATAGATGATGGAGGGATGAGTGGAGGAGTGAATGCACTGTGTATGTGTGAAGAAGTGAGTGAGTGACAGACGAATGAAAGCGCGCATGTTGTTATTAAAAGCACAGTATTTGCATGTGACGGATGTCGATGAACGTGTGACGCAGTCGTGTGCTAAACACGGCTTCTCCTACCGCTATCACTCCTCCTACCGCTATCACTCCATCCACCCTCCTCACTCGCTATCTACTCCTATCACGCTATCACTCCTTCCACCACTATCACTCCTTCCACCGCTATCACTCCTTCCACCGCTATCACTCCTCCTACCGCTATCACTCCTTCCACCGCTATCACTCCTTCCACCGCTATCACTCTACCGCTATCACTCCTTCCACCGCTATCACTCCTCCTACCGCTATCACTCCTCCTACCGCTATCACTCCTTCCACCGCTATCACTCCTCCTACCGCTATCACTCCTTCCACCGCTATCACTCCTCCTACCGCTATCACTCCTTCCACCACTATCCTCCCCACTATCACTCCTTCCACCGCTATCACTCCTTCCACCGCTATCACTCCTTCCACCGCTATCACTCCTTCCACCGCTATCACTCCTCCTACTGCTATCACTCCTCCTACCGCTATCACTCCTTCCACCACTATCACTCCTTCCACCGCTATCAACTCCTTTCCCCACTATCACTCCTTCCACCGCTATCACTCCTCCTACCGCTATCACTCCTCCTACCGCTATCACTCCTTCCACCGCTATCACTCCTCCTACCGCTATCACTCCTCCTACCGCTATCACTCCTTCCACCGCTATCCTTCCACCGCTATCACTCCTCCTACTGCTATCACTCCTTCCACCGCTATCACTCCTTCCACCGCTATCACTCCTCCTACCCTATCTACCGCTATCACTCCTACCGCTATCACTCCTTCCACCACTATTACTCCTCCTACTGCTATCACTCCTTCCACCGCTATCACCGCTCCTCCTCCACCCATATCACTCCTCCTACCGCTATCACTCCTTCCACAGCTATCACTCCTTCCACTGCTACCACTCCTCCTACTGCTATCACTCCTCCTACCACTATCACTCCTCCTACCACTATCACTCCTCCTACCGCTATCACTCCTCCTACCACTATCACTCCTCCTACCCTATCACTATCACTCCTCCTACCGCTATCACTACTTCTACCGCTATCACTCCTTCCACACCACCGCTATCACTACTCCTACCGCTATCACTCCTCCTACTCCTGCTATCACTCCTCCTACCCTATCACTCCTCCTACGCATATACTCCTCCTACCGCTATCACTCCTCCTACTGCTATCACTCCTCCTACTGCTATCACTCCTCCTACCGCTATCACTCCTCCTAACAATATCACTCCTCCTACTGCTATCACCTCCACCTTCCACCGCTATCACTCCTTCCACCGCTATCACTACTTCTATTACTATCACTCATCCTACTACTATCACTCCTCCTACTGCTATCACTCCTCCTACCGCTATACTCCTCCTCACTATCACTCCTACCGCTATCACTATCCTACTGCTATCACTCCTCCTACTGCTATCACTCCTCCTACCGCTATCACTCCTCCTAACAATATCACTCCTCCTACTGCTATCACTCCTCCTACCACTCACTCCTCCACCGCTATCACTCCTCCACCGCTATCACTACTTCTATTACTATCACTCATCCTACCGCTATCACTCCTCCTACTGCTATCACTCCTCCACCGCTATCACTCTTCCACCGCTATCACTACTTCTACCGCTATCACTCCTCCTACCGCTATCACTCATCCGTCCCTGATACAGAGGGAAAATCCATTCAAATGAAGCAAGTTTATAAAAGCGCAGTGTGTGTGTGTGTGTGTGTATGTGTGTGTGTGTGGTGTGTATGTGTGGTGTGTGTATGTGGTGTTGTGTGTGTGTGTGTGTGTGTGTGTGTGTGTGTGTGTGTGACATGTGACACGTCTCTTTCCAAATATCAACTTTATTTAACACAAAGTCATTCCTTACAAAGTTTGTATTTGCTTTCGATTACAAAAGCGACAATTGTATTAGTGTAGATAAACAAATGCAGTAACACACACTGTTACTATGTAAACAAACAAACACACCTATTTTATACACACACAGACACACACACACACACACCACACACACACACACCACCCTGTAATTTTCATACATTGTTATTTGCATACACATCAGTTACAATACACAGTTATATATATATATATATATATATATATATATATATATATATTATATATATATATATATATATACACACACACACCACACACACACAATTTATTTCCATACACATTTTATACACACAGTCATTAAGTACACAATTAATTACACACACAGTTATTTACATACACAACTATTTATATACACATTTATTTATACACACAGTTATTTACATACACAACTATTTATATACACATTTCACATTTATTTATATACACAATTATTTATTCACACAATTATTTATATACACAAGTATTTATATACACAGTTATTTACATACATAATTATTTATTTACACAGTTATTTATATACACAATTATTTATATACACAGTTATTTATATACACAGTTATTTATATACACAAGTATTTATACACACAATTATTTATATACACAGTTATTTACATACACAATTATTTATTATACACAATTATTTATATACACAGTTATTACATACATACACAA
>JACRUU010000017.1:4070713-4093213 GCA_030449085.1 Kryptopterus vitreolus
AGAGTGAGACAGGCCAATACTGAGAGTGAGACATGTCAATTCTGATAGTGAGACATGTCAATACTGAGAGTGAGACATGTCATTATTGAGAGTGAGATAGGTCAATACTGAGAGTGAGACAGGCCAATACTGAGAGTGAGACAGATCAATATTGAGAGTGAAATAAATCAATAATGAGAGTGAGACATGTCAATAATGAGAGTGAGACATGTCAATACTGAGAGTGAGACATGTCAATAATGAGAGTGAGACATGTCAATACTGAGAGTGAGACAGGTCAATATTGAGAGTGAGATAAGTCAATACTGAGAGTGAGACAGATCAGTACTGAGAATGAGACAGGTCAATACTGAGAGGGAGACAGGCCAATACTGAAAGAGTGAGACAGGCCAATACTGACAGACAAACAGTTATTGAGACATTTATACACTGAGAGAGAGAGAGAGACAGATAGAGAGAGAGAGACAGGGAGAGACAGATAATATTATCTCTCTATCTCTTGTCTTCCTTTATTTGTTCTTTGGTGGTTTTTTCGATCTTTTCTCTCATTTTCTCTGTGTCTCTTCTCACTGTATATCTGTCCATCTTTCTCTGTCTCATTTTTCCTCTCCCTCTCTCCCTCTCCCTCCTCCTGTCACTCACTCGCTGCCGAATCTGATCTCTGTCCATTTCCCACAGACCCCTCACTCGCACACACACTTTTTCCCACACAGACACAGTTACACACTTACATAATGTACAAGTGCACTCTGTTCCCTCGGCTTTATTACATTTATTCTTCACAAACATCGAAATTAAAAATATGTCGTCTAATATCCGGGTTATATACGCCTTATATATTAATCATCAAAGGCTTATCAACACACACACACACACCTGACACCTGAGCAACACACACACACACACACACACACACACACACACACACAGTAGTTTCCCACACTGTCCCTAAACCCCCATCCTGATGCTATTGTGTGATTAACACTGCCGTGACTCAGTCCTAATCTGTCCAAACACCACGTGCAATTCCCAAACACACACACACACACACACACACACACACACACACACACACACACACACATCCCTAGCATGTAACGTCCCGGTAACTCCTCACTCCTGTGTGTTGTTCATGTGGTGTGTGAGCAGCAGGAGGTCCATACGCACTGATACAAAGCTCACTTCCTGTTTTCTTTCACACTCTTATCACTGAGTTTCACAGCCTCCCTCTCTACAGGGGGCAATACATACAATATACAATATACACATATATACATATATACATATACATACAATATACACATATATACATATATACATATATATATAATATTATATATATATATATATATATATATAATATATATATATATATATAATATATATATATATATATATAATATATATACAATACACAATACAATACAATATACACATATACACACATACAATACATACATATCACACATATACACATATATATATATATATATATATATATATATATATATATATATATATATATACATATATATATACATATATATATACATATATACATATACACACATATATATTATATACACATATATATAGATATATATATATTATATATATATATATATATATATATATTATATATATATATATATATATATATATATATATATATATTATATATACCGATTTTTTTTAATCCATATCATGTTACATATTTAAACCCACTTCTATTGGCTGATCTTTATTACTACTACTAAATTACTATTATACTACTGCTACTATACTACTAAATAAAAACACCACGGCTGATGAAGTAGCGTGCAGTTCTTCTCATTCCCCAGTGACTGATCCCTTTCACGGTAACGGATAGAAGCGGATCAGCGTCGCGTCATAATTCATCTCCACTAATGTGCACTGGCTGATCCTCTGATCCCTCTCACTTTATTTCACATGAACAGCCAATAGAAGACATTTCTCCTTCTATTCAGCGAGACGGGTCATCTAGACGTCTTCATCTTCTCTAAACGTCCAGCAAGAGTGTGTGTGTGTGTGTGTGTGTGTGTGTGTATGCTCTAATCGAAGCCAGCGCTCTCTCTCTCTGTGTGTGTGTGTGTGTGTGTGTGTGTGTGAGAACTCTCAGTAGCAGGCCGCTCTTTTTGCGGCAGGGTGTGGAGGTCCAGGTCGCCTCGTGTGTCCGTCTCTCTGTTCCTCGCCGTGTCTCTTTTGAACGAGCGAAGGACGGCGTGCCGAGTGGAAGAGCAGGAAACAGGTGCTGCTGCTCGGCTCAAGCTGCTCGGTGCCGTTTGATATGCTTTATGAAAAGCAGACGGAGCGACGGGGCGTAGGCGCAAACAGATGCTGCGCTGCAGAGACGACGTGGTTTTCGCCCACACCCGTCTTCACCACAGGCCGAGCTGGAGGACATGCATGCGGGAGACATTTAATAAAGAGGTCGGAGAGGGGGGGGGGGGGGTTTTGGGGGGGGGGGGGGGGGGCTGACAGGTGTGATGTTTATTATGAGAGGGCAAAAAAAAAAGAACAAGTTTTTTTTTTGTCGGTACAAACGTTTGTGGTCTCTCTAGAGAAGTAAATATAAATATAATTATTATTGTCTAATATTATAAATATTACTCCGGTAACAGAGAGAGAGAGAGGAGAGGAGAGAGGAGAGAGAGAGAGAGGAGAGAGAGAGAGAGAGAGAGAGAGACTTTATTCGTCCACTGAGGAATTTAGCAGGATGGTGGGAGCTCAGTGATTAAAGCCTCTGGACTGGGAAGATCGTAGGTTTAAATCCCACCACCACTAGTGGGGGCCCTTGAGCAAGGCCCTTAACCCTCGATTGCTCAGTGAATGTAGGCGTATCCACACACTCACTGAGAGTGAGACAGGTTAACCCTGAGAGCAAGAGAGGCAAGTCACTGTTGATCGTGAAACAGGTCGACATTGAGAGCGAGACAGGTCAATACTGAGAGTGAGACAGGTCAGTACTGAAAGCAAGACAGGTCAGCACAGAGAGTGAGACAGGTCAGTACTGAGAGTGAGACAGGTCAGTACTGAGAGTGAGACAGGTACTGAGAGTGAGAGTGAAACAGGTTAGTACTGAGAGTGAAACAGGTCAATACTGAGAGTGAGACCGGTCAGTACTGAGAGTGAAACAGGTCAGTACTGAGAGTGAAACAGGTTATATGGAGAGTAAGACAGGTCAGTACTGAGAGTGAAACAGGTTAGTACTGAGAGTGAGGCAGATCAGTACTGAGAGTGAAACAGGTTGATATGGAGAGTAAGACAGGTCAGTACTGAGAGTGAAACAGGTTGAGAGTGAGAGTAAGACAGGTCAGTACTGAGAGTGAAACAGGTTAGTACTGAGAGTGAGGCAGATCAGTACCGAAAGTGAGACAGATCAGTACTGAGAGTAAAACAGGTCAGTACTGAGAGTGAGACAGATCAGTTCTGAGAGTGAAACAGATCAGTACTGAGAGTGAGACAGATCAGTACTGAGAGTGAAACAGGTCAGTACTGAGAGTGAAACAGGTCAGTACTGAGAGTGAAACAGATCAGCACAGAGAGTAAGACAGGTCGGTACTGAGAGTCAAACGGGTCGACACGGAGAGTGAAAAAGGTCAGTACTGAGAGTGAGACAGATAAGTGCAGAAAGTGAGACAGACTAGTACTGAGAATGAGACAGTTCAATAATAAGAATGAGACAGATCAGTACTGAGAGTGAGACAGCTAATTGGTAATTGAGGAATTTAAACACTGACAGTGAGACAGGTCAGTACTGAGAGTGAGACATATTAGTTCTGAGAGTGAGACAGATCAGTATGGAGAGTTACACAGCTAATCAGATAGTGAGGAATTTAAACACAGAGTGAGACAGGTCAGTATTGAAAGCAAGACAGATCAGTACTGAGAGTGAGACAAGTCCAGTGTAAATGAAAGTAGAAGTAAAATAAAAAAGTAAAGTAAAATCAGTCGCTGGCAAAAGTGCAAAAGTCCGTAAGTACCCAAATTATATACGATGCATTATAATGGCTTTATAATCTTCCTATTAACATTTCTGTCACCAATCACCACTAATACCATACGCGTACATTATTACTGTCCACTATAGGTTTCTACACGTCTCTAACATCAAAGGAATCGTGTGAATTTAAATTAAATTAAATTACATTAATTAATTTAATTTAATTTAATTTAATTTAATTTAATTTAATTTAATTTAATTTAATTTAATTTAATTTAATTTAATTAATAATTTCATAGGATTAAGTTAATTTCTATTTAAAAGTCAAGTAGTAAATAAACAAAAAACAAAACAAAACAAAAACAAAACAAAAAACAAAACAAACAAATAAATAAATAAATAAATCCTGCACAAACACTGGCTATTAAATGATATAAACGTTGTTAAAAAGCGCACACATTTGGCGACTGATTAATAACCTTCGTTTCCCTCACACCATACACCATAAATGCCATTCACACACACACCCACCCACCCCCCCCACACACACACACACACACACACACACACACACACACACACACACACTACACACACACACACACACACACACACACACACATCTGTGAAGAGATCTGCGCCCCGCAACAAGAACGTCTTTCTCATTTCTCACTCGGCAGCTCGGACGTAGACGCAGTAAAAATAAATGGCCTCTGACGACGTGTTAATCCTCTCTGACAGAAGCGTCTCAGGTCCGAATTATGTTGTCATTTTTTATTGGTCAACTGACACCTGTTTATAATAGAGAGAGGCCCCCGCTGGGACGTCCGCCTCTGTTCCAGCCCGAGTCGCAACACATACCAGAACAGAGAACACACACAAAAAAAAAAACCCAAGCTTGGGTGGATCTGGATCTTCTGGATCTTATTGTATTCCTGCTTGTTTTGTATGAGTTACGGGTTCGAGCTCCGGGACGAGATCACAACCTCACGTGTGATTATCCACATCGCTCCAGTGCGGTTCTCAGGAGATTCTACCTGAAGCCCCATGTGAAAGGGAATCCCACGAATCCCAGGCATTACGTCACTGAATCCCGAGCTTTCGGGGTTAAACGTCGGAAATGAAAGCGGGTGGAATTATATGGCATTTAATGTACCATAATTATATTGGTATCGATCAGTGGTTTAAGGCACTGGGTTACTGATCAGAAGGTCGGGGGTTCGAGTCCCGGTATAACCAAGCTGCCACTATAGGGCCCTTGAGCAAGGCCCGTTAACCCACTCTGTGCTCCAGGGGGCGCCGTATCATGGCTGACCATGACCATGCCTTTCAAACAACATGCTGGAATTTGCGAAGAAAAGAAGAAACAATTTCGCAGTGCTGTAAAGTTTATGTGACAAATAAAGGCTAGGATTAAACATCTATTAAAATTTCCGGTGTTTATTTATTTATTTGTTTGTTGGTTTGTTTGTTTATTTATTTGTCTGGGATTCACTTCGGGTAAATTATATCTAATTTACATTTCTGGCCTTCACATTAGGGAAATTGCATTCATTTATTTATTTATTTATTTATTTATTTATTTATTTATTTATTTATTTGCATTTCTGGGCTTAACTTTGGGTAAATTGGATCTATTTATTTATTTGTTTGTTTATTAATTTATTTGTCTGGGATTCACTTCAGGTAAATTGTATCTAATTTACATTTCTGGCCTTCACATTAGGGAAATTGTATTTATTTATTTATTTATTTATTTATTTATTTTTTTGTTTTTGTTTGTTTTTTTGTTTGTTTGTTTGTTTGTTTGTTTGTTTGCATTTCTGGGCTTAACATTGGGTAAATTGTATCTATTTATATATTTGTTTGTTTGTTTATTTGTTTATTTATTTATTTATTTATATGTCTGGGATTCACTTCAGGAAAATTGTATCTAATTTACATTTCTGGCCTTCACATTAGGGAAATTGTATTTATTTATTTATTTATTTATTTGTTTGTTTGTTTGTTTATTTGTTTGTTTGTTTGTTTGTTTGCATTTCTGGGCTTAACTTTGGGTAAATTGTATCTATTTATATATTTGTTTGTTTGTTTATTTGTTTATTTATTTATTTATTTATATGTCTGGGATTCACTTCAGGAAAATTGTATCTAATTTACATTTCTGGCCTTCACATTAGGGAAATTGCATTTATTTATTTATTTATTTGTTTGTTTGTTTGCATTTCTGGGCTTCACTTTGGGTAAATTGTATTTCTTTCTTTCTTTCTTTCTTTCTTTGATTGTTTATTTGTTTGTTTATTTATTTACATTTCTGGGCTTCACATTGGGGAAACTGTACTTGTTTATTTCATGCATTTCTTTATTTACTTATTTGTGTTTTAGGAATTTGTGTCAATTCATCCTTATATTCCGTCAATTCACCGTTTTTCTTAATTAATGAATTCAATATTTGTTTAATTGCAAAATTAATGACTTTTTTTGGAAAAAGGAAATGAATTAAACGACATTTTTTTATTTGCTTTATTTATTTATTTATTTATTTATTTATTACACAGAAAGTGTTTTAATTTATAGAAAAAGAGTCCTCTGTTAGATTTTGAACAAAATGCATGTAAATATCATTCTTTACATGAACATATTCTCTTTTATAGTTTTGTTTGTGAGGGGGGGATTTAATTATTGTTTATGTAGCTAGTAGATTTTTGACGAGGCATGTGACGATTATTCCTTACATCCTGACATGAGATTTTATTTATTTATTTGTTTGTTTGTTTGTTTGTTGGCTGGTTTGTTTGTTTTGCAAGCCCATACCCTATATTTTGAGTTTTGCGTTTCGGTTCGCGGTGCTTTTGAATTTGAAGGAGCTCAAAATCCCGGCCATGACCAAGCTGGGCCCCTGAGCATGGCCCTTAACCCTATAACTGCTCTGGAGTATGAACGAGATAAACGACATGAATAGATGGAACAGCTTTCCATCTCTTTCACTCCGATCTCTCCTTCCCTGATGTTTGATCTTTCCGTCCTCCAGCGTTCCCCCTCCCAGTCTCCGCACTTCCTTCCACCAAACAAATCCCAGCGTTCGAGCAGCAGAAACTCTTCCTGCATGTTTTTATTTATTTTATTTATTTTATTTTACCGAGGTTTGAATAACAGAGCGTCAGGCAGGAGGTCTCGTATCAATTCCTTATCCTGAAAGCTGAGCTATTAAAATGAGCTGGTGTGCCGGGGATGTGGTAAACCCAGGCAGCGGAGGTAACCTGCAAAAAAAAAAGGAAAAAGAAAGAAAAAGGCGCCTTTTTTTTTTCTTTTTTGAAATAAAGAAGGAAGCCGGGACCTGAATGACCTCAGTGTTACCTCCGCGACGTCGTAGCGAATGCCGAAGCCGTCCCAGGAAGTGGACGTCCGCTCATTTCCTGTCTGTCGCCTGGTTGAATTACGCACCTCTCTATGCTTGTCTTTTTCAATCCCTCTTTCTTTCTTTCTTTCTTTCTTTCGATCCATGGCCTTTCATTCTTTTTAGCAGCAAGGAAAGAGGAGGATAGAAAAACCTATTCATGCACTGGGGGGGGGGATGGGGGGGTTGCAGGCGGAACCCAAAGCATTCATGTGATTTTTTTATATTTATTTATTTATTTTTTTGTTTGTTTGTTTGTTTGTTTTTGAATAAAAACAATGATGACTATTATTTTCTCTTTTATTTGTTGATTTATTTTTTATTTATATATTTTATCTTTTTGATACAGAACATATTTTTGTATTTATAAAGAAAGAGTCATTTGTTACAATATAAACATTTATTCTTTTATTTACATTTTTGATGTATTTTTTATTTTAAGATTTTTTTTTATCATTTGTTAGTAGATTCTTGACTACGGGAATTCAAAGAATGTATCATAATTATAAGGGTGTATCTCCGCAACCATTGGGCCCTTGTGCGAGGCCCTTATCCCTCTGTTCTCCAGAGGGCCCTGTATCATAGCCTACCCTGCTCTTCCTGCGATATGTGAAAAAGGAGAGGGGTGTAGCTCAGTGGTTACGGAGTTGATTTGGAAGGTCGGGGTTCGAGCCCCGGGATATCTCTAACCTTGCCACCATTGGGCCCTTGAGCGAGGCCCTTAATGCTCTGTTCTTCAGGGGGCGGAGTATCATAGCCGACCCTGCTCTTCCTGCGATATGTGAAAAAGGAGAGGGGTGTAGCTCAGTGGTTACGGAGTTGATTTGGAAGGTCGGGGTTCGAGCCCCGGGATATCTCTAACCTTGCCACCATTGGGCCCTTGAGCGAGGCCCTTAATGCTCTGTTCTTCAGGGGGCGGAGTATCATAGGGGGCGGAGTATATAGTATCATAGCCGACCCTGCTCTTCCTGCGATATGTGAAAAAGGAGAGGGGTGTAGCTCAGTGGTTACGGAGTTGATTTGGAAGGTCGGGGTTCGAGCCCCGGGATATCACTAACCTTGCCACCACTGGGCCCTTGAGCAAGGCCTTCACCCCTCTGTTCTCCAGGGGGCGCCGTATCATAGCCGACCTTGCTCTTCCTGCGGTATGTGAAAAAGGAGAGGGGTGTAGCTCAGTGGTTACGGAGTTTGATCGGAAGGTCAAGGGTTCGAGCCCCAGTATCACTAACTTTGTCACCATTGGGCCCTTGAGCGAGGCCCTTAACGCTCTGTTCTCCAGGGGGGCGTCGTATGTGTGCTCTGACCCCAAACAAGCTGGGATATTTTAAAATAAGGAATAAAGTTTCCAGGTCCCAGGACCGAACCCTGCACTCGCTGACTTTAACACTCCACATGTGCGTGTGTGTGTGTGTGTGTGTGTGTGTGTGTGTGAGAGGCTTCCCAAAATGGTAGTTCCATCAGGCTTCCACGTTCCAAAGCTTTCCCGCTCGGGTCCAGGAGCACGTGGATGCGGTCATTATCGCGAATGGGTTTTCGCAGCCGGAGCAGGCGTCCACGGGCCAGGTGTCGGGACGGGATTTGGCAGACGTGTCCGTCGTTTTTTGGCAGAACGGACACTGGGACGAGGGGGACGAGGGGGACGAGGGGGACGAAGGGGGGGGGGGGGGTGGGGGGGGGGGGCGGGGGGGTTGGGGGGGGGAGGGCGGGGGGGGGGGGGGGGTGGGGGGGGGGGGGTTGGGCGGGGGAGGGTTTCAGAGAGTCAGGAAAAAAAAACATACTAATTTTGGACAACGAGCGACTACAGCATGTATACCATCCTTTCTTATCCTTCGTACAGGCTGATCTTTCTCTCCACTCGTTTTTTTCCCAGCGAGACTCTCTCTCTCTCTCTCTCTCTCTCTAGACTGTCGGGCTGAAACTCCCCGTAAGGCTGTTAACCATGAATTTATGACGCTCGTTTGGATTTTGCGCCGCTCGATCCCCTAGAAAGGTACGGATTATAAAAACGAGGTGAGGTTTTCCGAAATCCAGATCCGTTTTTTTTTTCCGGTATTTTTTTCCTACGTCTGGACTGCGCATTAGTTGGGAGTAATGAACACCACAAGTATAAGCGGAGAGACTCGGAGAGGACGGGCCAGACTGTCTCACGTCCCCCGGTCTCACGTCCCCCGGTCTCACCCGGTCTCACCACGTCCCCCGGTCTCAAGTCCCCGGTCTCACCACGTCCCCCAGTCTCACCACGTCCCCCGGTCTCACGTCCCCCGGTCTCAAGTCTCCGGTCTCACCACGTCCCCCGGTCTCGTCTCGTCTCGTCTCGTCTCACCAGAGTCTCATTCATATTTCTCAGTTTTTGTTTTCACTTTTTTTGTGTTTGGTTTTTTTTTTCTTCCAAATCCCACTTGTTATTTATTTTAATATTGAAATCCAAATCTTGGGCAGATGGATAGATAGATAGATAGATAGATAGATAGATAGATAGATAGATAGATAGATAGATAGATAGATAGATAGATAGATAGATAGATAGATAGATAGATAGATAGATAGATAGATAGATAGATAGATAGATAGATAGATAGAGATGGAGAGGATGGAGAGACAGACAGACTGACAGATAGATGGATGGATGGATGGATGGATGGAAAGATGGATGGATGGACAGAATGATAGACAGATAATGTAGATAGATAGATAGATAGAAATATGAATGGATCGATAGATAGATAGATAGATAGATAGATAGATAGATAGATAGATAGATAGATAGATAGATAAATAGATCTCCACTCCTCTCCACTCCACTCCTCTAATGTACTCTATTCCCGTATGGAGGAGAAACATGGGAAAGATCAGAGCGAGAGACGAGAGCAGATCCCAGCCATGCGCTGCTTTCCCGCCGAGCTCGGAACGACTTCAAAGGGGGGGCGACTCTGCGTTTCTGCGTTTCGGGTTCAGACCCCATAACACATCGCTCCATCTCCTTCCAGGCTCCCTGGGAGTTCGGCGGCGAGACTTCTCCATCCGCAGCTCCTCAACCATTAATCACCACTTAACTGTGTGGCTCAGTGAGGAGGTGGGATTTCTCTCTCTCTCTCTTTTTTTTTTTTGCTATTCTTGTCCTCCTTGGGGGGGGGGGTGTTCGTTGGGTCGTGGTATCACCAGAGACGGAGATCTTTGGGGTATTTTTTGGCGGAGGTGCTGCACGCTGTTGACTTTGGAATCTCCACGTGTTGCTCTTCGTCAGAAGCGAAGGCCGTGCAGCTCTTTATGGGGCATCTGACGGACATCGGGAGACCACGGGGCCCCGTCCAGGCTTTGATGTAAATAACCCCCCCCCCCAACCCCTAAGACTCTTTCTTCTCCTCCGGCAGCACTGTGGCGCTGGGGTCAGGACGAGTGGAGTGGTGCGCAGTGGTGTAAAAGCCGTTCACACTGCCGCCGCCGCCGCCGCTGCACTTTTTACGCCACATAAACTGCGCTTTGCTTTTGATTCCTCGCACATCTGCTGCACACTCAACACTAAACCTTGTTTATTCCCGTCTTCTCCGTGTACACGCAGACGTGCGTAATAACACATCTGTACACATGTGTACAGGACAACAGCGTAGTGTTTGTTTACTAATTATTATCATACGGTGCCAAGATTTTCATTTGTTAGATATTTATTAGCCTTTCATGTGTCATAAATAGACGATAAGATAAGATAGATAGATAGATAGATAGATAGATAGATAGATAGATAGATAGATAGATAGATAGATAGATAGATAGATAGATAGATAGATAGATAGATAGATAGAATGAGTATAATGTGGTATAATGTGGTATAATGTGGTAGAATGTGATGAATACAGTAGAATGCGGTAGAATACTATAGAATGCGGTCGAATGCAGTAGAATGAAGTAGAATGAGGTGAATACAGTAGAAAGCAGTAGAAAGCGGTAGAATGCAGTAGAATGCGGTAGAATATGGTAGAATATGGTAGAATGTGGTGAATATGGTGGTAAGCGGTAGAATGCGTTAAAATGCGTTAAAATGCGGTAGAATACTATAGAATGCATTAGAATGCGGTAGAAAACGGTAGAATGCGGTGAATACAGTAAAATGCGATAGAATGCGGTTGAATGCGGTAGAACCAAGTAGAATGAGGTGAATACAGTAGAATGCGGTAGAATGCGATAGAATGCGGTGAATGTGGTAGAATGCGGTAGAATACAGTAGAATATAGTATAATGTGGTAGAATGAGGAAGAATGTGGTAGAATGCAGAAGAATGCATTAGAATGTATTAGAATGCAGTCGAATGCGGTGAATATGGTAAAATACTGTAGAATGCAGTAAAAAGCAGTAGAATGCGGTAGAATGCAGTAGAATGCGGTGAATATGGAAGAATGCGGTAGAATGCGGTAGAATGCGGTAGAATGCGATAGAATGCAGTAGAAAGCGGTAGAATATGGTAGAATGCAGTGAATACAGTAGAATGCAGTGAATATGGTAGTAAGCAGTAGAATGCGTTAAAATGCGGTAGAATGCGGTAGAATGTGGTAGATTGCGGTAGAATACAGTAGAATATAGTATAATGCCGTGTACTGTGGTAGAATGAGGTACAATGCGGTGAATGTGGTAGAATGAGGTGAATACAGTAGAATGTGGTAGAATGCGGTGAATGTGGTAGAATGCGGTAGAATGCGGTGAATGCAGTGAATACGGTGAATAGGGTAGAATGCAGTGAATACGGTAGAATGCGGTAAAATGCGGTAGAATGCGGTAGAATGTGGTAGAATGTGGTGAATATGGTAGAATGCGGTAGAATGCGGTGAATGCAGTGAATACGGTGAATAGGGTAGAATGCAGTGAATGCGGTAGAATGGGGTAGAATGCGGTAGAATGCGGTAGAATGCAGTGAATACGGTGAATAGGGTAGAATGCGATGAATACGGTAGAATGCGGTAGAATGCGGTGAATACGGTAGAATGCGGTAGAATGCGGTGAATGCAGTGAATACGGTAAAAAGGGTAGAATGTGTTGAATACGGTAGAATGGGGTAGAATGTGGTAGAATGCGGTGAATACGGTAGAATACGGTAGAATAGTTCTGGATCACATAAAAATACATGATTTGAATTTTTTGCGCTGAAAAAAGGTTTTAACCCTGTCTGCTTTGGCTATGACGTTAACTCTATCGTGACTCTCGGACATGCGAGTGTGTTTGTGTATGTGTGTGTGTGTGTGTGTGTGTGTGTGTGTGAACGCATTTGGAAGCAATTTGACGCCATTAATACCAGCATTATTTCAATTGTAATAATTATGGGTTAAATGGTCGGAGCATGTGTAAGGTATTCTTAGACTGGATTTAGTGCTGCGACGCAGTCTGTTCAGTTTGACACACACACACACACACACACACACACACACACACCACGGGCATTACTGCATGCACGGCCTCTCACACAGGTGCAGTCCTCCACCGTGCCACCGCGTCAGCGTCGTGACGCACTGCGCCTTATCGCCGGACGCCATGTGTAACCCGAAGCACGCTCAAATCACGCGTGTCGAGATCGATAAGCTCCCGCGCTTTGACCCCTGCGTGACCTTCGGGCGGCCGTCGAAACATCGTTTCGCTTATCGTACCTTAAGTATATGTCGTAAGTGTGTGTGTGTGTGTGTGTGTGTGTGTGTGTGTGAGAAACCAAAAGGATCTTGTCAGGGACCTCAGCAACACCGATCCTCTCCTCCTACTCCCTCTTAAGGACGTCGGCTACCAGAACAAGACCACCGAAGCGAATTCCAAGCGTCCGACCCCCGGAGGCCCGTAAAAAGCCTCTTAAACAAAGAATTTCAAGAGCAGGGTTTTGTGTAAACCGTGTTTCAGGGTGTGTGTGTGTTGTGTGTGTGTGTGTGTGTGTGTTTGGGAAGGGAGAGGGGGGGTGTATCAGTGGGTAGAGGAGGGGGGGGGGTGTTAGGGGAGGGCGAGGTGGTTTTGGTGAGAAAATGAAAAGCCGTAATTGTTCGCATTCCAGCAGTTTTCGATACATAAACGATGTGAAGATCAGCCGTGAAAGGCGGTGCAGCTGTTAGTCATTTAGAGAGCAGATAATCATCAGAGCTTCATGCAAAGCAGTGTTTCTCTGACAGGCCTTGAGGCTCGGCCCTGCGCTCACAGGGGATCTGAGACGCTGAACCAACGCTTGGTTTAGTTTAAATAACCTTGGAATGGGTAGGGTGTTAGTGTAGTCTGGGGTGGGGGGGTGAGGGGGGGGTGGCATTCGGGGTAAGTACACACACACACACACACACACACACACACATTTACTTTGGTCAGATGAATATTAGCGGCCTAAGATCATCATGGAAGATGAAATGCATTCGTATGCACAATAATGTGTGATTTAAAGCTCAGCTGTAATTAGAATACATTTTTGTTTAAAATGTTTATTATTATTTAACATTTTTGTCTTTTTTATGTGCCTAATTTATGATGATTATTTGTTCATTTATTTTATTTTTTATTTAGGTATAGTAGTTTGATATATTATATATATATATATATATATATATATATATATATATATATATATATATATAATATATATAAACATATATATCTTATTATCATCTTTAACTTATTTAAATAAATATATTTATAAGTTTATTTAAACTGTAAAAAAAATGTTATTTTATATTTTAAAATTTAACTATTTAAGTATAAAATTTTATATTTATTAATTAATTAGGTTTGTACATTAAATTAAAAAAGTTTTATATAAAAAATATATCTTTAATTTATATTCATTTAAATTAATTTTTTTTTTTTGTTAATTTCTTCTTTTGAATATAATCTTAAAGTTCTTGAATTTTGAAAGTTTTTTTTTTTAATATATATATATATCTAATACTTTACAATAAAAAAAATTCTTATATTTTTTTTTTTTTACTATTATTTTTACTTTATATATATTATATATATTTATATAAAAATTATTAATATAATATATATAGATTTTAGTTTTTTTTTAAGTTTATAAAAAATTTATAAATTTTCTTTATTTGTAGATATATAATGCTATATAGAGATATATATATATATATATATAATATATAATAATATTGTTTTTTTTTATAGTGTTAAACTGTAAATAAAAATGTTTTTTTATTGCTTATAAGTTTTATATTTTTATTATTTTTAGCCACTTTGTTTTATTACTTAAACTTATTTTGCTTATAATGAATCAATCAATCTTTATTAACTTACATTTTCGGAGGTTTGTACATGCAAATAATAATGAAAATAAAAAAAGTATTTATTATTAAAAAATATATATTTTATTCATATTCATTTTAATATTAATTACCATAATTTGTATAATTTCACTTCATTTGAGAGTATAAGCAAAAAATCTTGAAAGCTTCTTGAATTCTTGAAAGTTTATTTATAATAAGTAATAATAATAATAATAATAATAATAATAATAATAATAATAATAATTAATTATTATTTATTAATTATTATTAATACTATTATTATTATTATTATTATTATTATTAATTTACATTCATTATTTAGTAAAGCAGGTGACAAAGAAAATGTTTTATTTAATTTTCATTTGAATTAATACACAATATTTTGCTTTAATATCAGCTTTTGACAAATAAAAATGTAAAATCTTCGTATAAAATAATTCCTTCCTATTTTTTTTTTTTAATCAGGACACAAAGTCTTTATTTTATGCAAATAAATTATTTAATTAATTACATTCAATTATTAATTCTTTGCATAAAATCGTACATTTTTATCGTTGCATTTATTTCCGTTTTACTTTGCTTTTTACATTTAGCCCAAAAAACTTAACACATATGTTTCTGTACCAGATAATAAAGAAGAAAACCCAAAGCGACGCCCCCCACAGGCACACACACACACACACACACACACACACACACACACACATCTGTATCAAATATCCCCACGTACGCTCCACATGTGCGACCTGATATTTATAAGGCCGTGAAATCGGGCCTGACAAGCTCGATACACAAAACCCGCAAACAGTCACAACATGATGTCTCCATCAGGGCTACGAACAGTTCGGCTACATGAGCAGCGTGTCAGCATGACTTAACCTGCTCGCGCAGAAACCCGAGCGTGGCATCGTCGTTAAAACATCGCAGGGAAATGTGGAAAAAACGCCGGGAGAGGAGGCAGCTGCGCCGCTCCGGAACGCTTCTCGTCCCCCGGCATCGCGTCCAGCGCCGCCCTGCGTCGTCCTGCGCGTCGCGCCGCGGCCTTGTCTGGGCTTCCCGCCGATGTCTGGGTTAATCCGGGTTCACACCTCGGGCAGCCAGGAACACGACTCGGACACGGAGTGATACAGCGGGTCTGCATTTCTATTGTACTGATCAGGGACTTGGTATTAAACCAGATCAGGGACTTGGTATTAAACCAGATCAGGGACTTGGTATTAAACCAGATCAGGGACTTGGTATTAAACCAGATCAGGGACTTGGTATTAAACCAGATCAGGGACTTGGTATTAAACCAGATCAGGGACTTGGTATTAAACCAGATCAGGGACTTGGTATTAAACCAGATCAGGGACTTGGTATTAAAACTGATCATTGACTTGGTATTACAAAGCCACGTAGTAACGTTGCAGTGTAGAGTAGTGTTACAGTAGTGTTACAGTAGTGTTAAAGTGTTAGTAGTGTACAGTAGTGTTAAGTAGTAGTAGTTACAGTAGTGTTACAGTAGTGTTAAAGTAGTGTTAAAGTAGTGTTACAGTAGTGTTACAGTAGTGTTAAAGTAGTGTTACAGTAGTGTTACAGTAGTGTTAAAGTAGTGTTACAGTAGTGTTAAAGTAGTGTTACAGTAGTGTTACAGTAGTGTTACAGTAGTTTTAAAGTAGTGTTACAGTAGTGTTACAGTAATGTTACAGTAGTTTTAAAGTAGTGTTACAGTAGTGTTACAGTAGTGTTACAGTAGTGTTACAGTAGTGTTACAGTAGTGTTAAAGTAGTGTTACAGTAGTGTTACAGTAGTGTTACAGTAGTGTTAAAGTAGTGTTACAGTAGTGTTAAAGTAGTGTTACAGTAGTTTAAAGTAGTGTTAGTAGTGTTACAGTAGTGTTACAGTAGTGTTACAGTAGTGTTAAAGTAGTGTTACAGTACCCCACTCTCGGTCTCGGTACAAGAAATAGAAATCAAGAAAGAGGTTCGGGAGGAAGAGGGGAGGAAGCAGCTATGGTTTGAAAGAAGTGAGAGAGAAAGAAAGAATAAGAGAAAAGAAAAATAAGATGAGGAAGAAAAAAAAAAGAAAGAAAGAAAGTAAGAAGTGAGGCTGAAAGAAAGAAAAAAATAAAGAAAGTAGGAAAGAAAGAAAGAAAGAAAGAAAGAAAGAAAGTATTGAAGAAAAAAAGAAAAAAAGTTTGGTAGGAAGACAGAAATTAGGAAGCAGCTGTGGTTTGAAAGAAGGGAGAATGAAAGAAAGAAAAGAAAGAAAAGAAAGAAAGAAAGAAAGAAAGAAAGAAAGAAAGAAAGAAAGAAAGTAGGAAAAAGAGAAAGAAAGAAAGAATGGAGGTTGGAAGAAATAAGGGAGAAAGAAAGAAAGAAGGAAAGAAGGGAGGCTGGAAGTAAGAAGGAAGGAAGAAGGAAAGTAGCGAGTAAAAAGAAAAAAGAAAGAAAGGAGGGAAGAAAAAGGAAAGACACCTACACACACACACACACACACACACACATACACACATACACACATACACACACACACACACACCCACACACACACCTGAGAGTGTTTGGGAGTCACATTAATAGTTAGACTCTGATCAGGGTTGTGTTGGTGGCTCGGGAACGCTGTGGGATTTGTGATGTGGGATTTGGGATTTGGGATTTGGGATGTGGGATTTGATATGTGGGATTTGGGATTTGAGATTTGAGATTCGGGATTTGAGATTTGGGATTTGAGATTCGGGATTTGGGATTTGAGATTAGATATTTGAGATTTGGGATTTGGGATTTGAGATTTGGGATTTGAGATTCGGGATTTGGGATTTGAGATTTGGGATTCGGGATTTGAGATTTGGGATTTGGGATTTGAGATTTGAGGGATTCGGGATTTGAGGATTTGGGATTTGGGATTTGGGATTTGAGATTTGAGATTTGGGATTTGAGATTTGAGATTTGAGATTTGGGATTTGGATTTGATTTGAGATTTGAGATTTGAGATTTGATTTGATTTGAGATTAGATTTGGGATTTGGGATTTGGGATTTGAGATTTGAGATTTAAGATTTGGGATTTGAGATTAGATATTTGAGATTTGGGATTTGGGATTTGGGATTTGAGATTCGATTTGGATTTTGAGATTTGAGATTTGAGATTTGGGATTTGAGATTTGGGATTTGAGATTTGGGATTTGAGATTTGAGATTTGGGATTCGGGACTCGACTCGAACTGACTCGTCTAAATAAGAGTGCTTGGGATCATCTGCAGATCTTCAGGGACCCTCTGAGATCTAACGGGAAGAACATTCAGGAATCCAGTGGAAAAGCCAGCGTTCTCCTGACAGGTGTGTCACTGATCCGCATGGAGGGGATTAGCGTCATCCCCTTAACCCCCCTCTCTCTCTCTCTCTTTCTCTCTCTCTCTCGTTCCCTCCCTCTCTGCTGGAATGTGTCCTGGCCTGAAGTGTGAAGATCCGAGCCAGAGCGAGGTGGGACACATGACCTGCAGTGAAGAGGAGAGGTTAAAGGCGTGGAGGAAGTGTCTTCCTGTCCCGGATACCGCACCCACATGGGGCAGGAGGACTGGGGTCAGCGCAGGAGGCCAGGAAGAGCTGCATTACAAAGGAGCTGCGAGGAAGAAGACCACACAAAAGAGACGCACTTAATGGTGGAGTGAGGGAGAGTGTGTGTGTGTGTGTGTGTGTGTGTGTGGGTGTGTGTGTGTGTGGGTGTTGCATTACATCAGGTCCAGGGAAGAAGAAGACGAGGAAAGATCATGACGCAGACTCGTTCAGACGCACTGCAAATCACAAATGTGCATTATTATGACATCATCATTTCCTATGTACCTAAAAAAACAATAATATATTAACAAATAAACACATTAGTAAATACATATTTATAGTATGCTGTAGATTTCCATCCAGGATACTTCAGTTATAAAAGTTATATATAAATATAAATATAAAATATATGAATAATAATAATAATAATAATAATAATAATAATAATAATAATAATAATAATAATAATAATAATAAAATAATAATTAAAATGTTAGTATTTTTGCAGAGCCGGCAACATAAAATATATTTCATATGTTATTATTTATTATTTTATTATTATTATTATTATTATTATTATTATTATTATTATTTTATTATTATTATTATTATTATTATTATTATTATTATTATTATGGTTATTAACATTTTTTTCCTGCATACATTATAGATTACGATTCTATTAATCTATAGAATATTCTATTATATTATATTATGTATTTTATATATTATTGTTTTATTTCAGTTTTGATTTCAAACCCCCTAAAAATAATGACTATGTTATTATTATTATAAGTAATAATAAGTATTATTATTATTATTATTATTATTATTATTATTATTATTATAAAATAGTATTTATAGCAGTGCAAGTGATATTTTATTTATTATATTTTATTTATTATTATTATTATTATTATTATTTATTATTATTATTATATTATTATTATATTATATTATTATTATATTATTATTTATTATTATTATTATTATTATTATATTATTATCTTTTATGTTAAGGTTTGTTTGTTTTGTATGAGATTTAGTTTGTCAATTTTACTGTTTTATTATTTTATTTTTATACTTTATTTATTAATTTTATATATTATTATTATTATTATTATTATTCATTCATTCATTCATTAATCTTCTACCGCTTTATCCGATCTTCCCTCGGGTCACGGGAGCCTGTGCCTATCTCAGGCGTCTATGGGCATTAAGGCAGGATACACCCTGGATGGAATGCCAACCAATCGCAGGACACACACACACGCACACACACACACACACACACACACACACACACACATTCATACACTAGGGACAATTTTTCCAAGGTGCCAATCAACCTACCGTGCATGTTTTTGGACCGGGGGAGGAAACCGGAGAACCCGGAGAAAAACCCCCTGAGGCACGGGGAGAACATGCACAAACTCCACACACACATGGCCGAGACGGGAATCGAACCCGGATCCCTGGCGGTGTGAGGCGAACGTGCTAACCACTAAGCCACCGTGCCCTATTATTATTATTATTATTATTATTATTATTATTATTATTATTATTATTATTATTATTATATCTTTTATGTTAAGGTTGTTTGGTTTTGTATGAGACTTAGTTTGTCCAATTTTACTGTTTTTATTTTTTGTTATACTTTATTTTATATTTATTCTGATAATTATTATTATAATAATAATAATAATAATAATAATTAATTATTATTATTATTATTATATTATTATTATTATTATTATAGAAGCAACTACAACTCATGATATATCACTGATCCAAATGATATAGTAAGGGTCCAGTAAAACACAGCCTGGCACTGGAGACTCCTTCCCAGGGTCGGATGAGGAATGACTGTATCTCCCACCTGTTTGTGAGACGCGCTCGCTGTGTAAACTGTTTGGAGAGATGGAATCCTGGAATATCGGTGTGTGCGGCAGGTATGTGTGAGGATTTCTCCGCACGCCATCTGTCCAGGCGACAATCGGGAGCAGGAATGAAGAAGGCCACATGAGGCTGATAAATCAGATATCGGAGATGATTCACCGTGACCCGGTTCGCCTTGATGGAGGATAAAAAAAAGGGGGGGAGTTCATGGTTGGAAGGGGGGGTGTGGAATGGGAATGAGAAGAGGAGGAGGGCATGAAAGACACAGAATCTCGGGCGCCACGAGGTAGGACTCGTGAAATGCTACGCCGTCCGTCAGGCTGCGAGGAGAGGACAGGGAGAGGACACGCTGAACATTAATCACTCAGCGTGGGACCGTGTCCGTGTGTGTGTGTGTGTGTGTGTGTGTGTGTGTGTGTGTGTGTGTGTGTGTGTGAAAGCCGACAGTAAGAGCATTAGGTGTCGTCCCGCACGTCCTCCTGTGTGCCGTGTAACCAGAGAGAGAGAGAGACGGGACGCCGAGGAGACAAAGAGAAGACACGGCGCGCGACACAGAGTTCAAAACCCCTGAAATGTGACGCCCGGCGACAAACTGCACCACCGAGAGAGAGAATAACCATTAAACGTCACGGAGAAACGAGAAAAGAAAGACAAGCGGATACATATGACATGAAAAAGGTTGGGAGGGAGAGGGAAAGAAATAAAGAAAGAGAGAAAGAAAGAAAGAATTGAGGAACAATAAAGAAAGAAGACTGAGGAGGAAGAGGGAAAGAAAGAAAGAAAGAAAGAAAGAAAGAAAGAAAGAAAGAAAGAAAGAAAGAAAGAAAAAGAAAGAAAGAAAGAAAGAAATGAGGCTCACAGAAAGAAAGAAGGAATGGAGGGAGAGAGAGAAAGACAGAAAGAAAGAACAGAAAGAAAGAAAGAAAGAAGAAAGAAAGAAAGAAAGAAAAAGAAAGAAAAGAAGAAAGAGAAAGAAGAAAAGAAAGAAAGAAAGGAAAAAGGAAGAAAGAAAGAAAGAAAAAAAGAAAGAAAGAAAGAAAGAAAGAGAAAGAGGAAAAAAGAAAGAAAGAAAGAAGCAGAAAGAAAGAAGAAAAATTGAGGAAACTCAAGAAAGAAAGAAGTGAGCTAAAAGAAAGAAAGAGCTAAAGAAGAAAGAAAGAAAAAGAAAAAAAAGAAAGAAAGAAAGGATTGAGGAAAAATGAAGAAAGACGCTTGCGAGGAAGAGGGAAAGAAAGAAAGAAAAAAGGAAAAAAAGAATTGAGGAAAATCAAGAAAGAAAAGTGATGCTAAAGAAAGAAAGAAAGAAAGAAAGAAAGAAAGAAAGAAAGAAAGAAAGAAGAAGAAAAGAAAAGAAAGAATTGTGGAAAAATCAAGAAAGAAAGAAGTGAGGCTGAAAAAAAAGAAAGAAAGGATTGAGGAAAAATAAAGAAAGAAGGTTGGGAGGAAGAGGGAAGGCTAAAAGAAAGAAAGAAAGAAAGAAACAGAAGAGGAGAGAACTCCACACACACACACCACACACACACACACACACACACACACACACACACACACACACACACACACACACACACACACCATGGCGGAGACGGGACTTGAACCCCCGACCCTGGAGGCAGAGCTCTGAGTGTAGTCCGACCCCCCCCCCTTCCCCCGATGCCCATCTTCTTTCCGTTTATGATATGACACACCCCGGATCATTGTGCCTCGCCGTCGTCCGGCTGAACCCACACTGGATCGGGAGGGGGGGGGGGGGGGGTTTAGGGTTTAGGGTTTGGGGGGGCGGTTTGGCAGCGCGGACGCTGCGACGGCAGACATTCATTACGAGCTTGTAAACGAAAGTCCTGTGGATGTCAACGCCGACGTGTTCGCTCCTAATTGAGTGAGCTAATGCGGCGCGATAGGCCGGCGCTGGAGGACAGGGCCGGCTCTGTTACGCGCCCGAGCGTGGCCGGGGCCCGGGTTTATAAACCCCCCGAGGGCCGGTCCTAGGCACCCCGTTTTTATACGGAGCACCTGCGGCACATAAATCAGTAACGAACTCCCGGACCAGTGTGTTACATTTCTAATAAGCGTCACTGAGGACCGGGAGGGGGACACGGGGCGCTCTGGGCTCGGGAAAGGGGGTAAGTGAAAAAGAATGGCTACTGTATGGAGCGCGTAATGGGAGCCATGTGTGGATCGGCCATGTTGAGGCCCGTGTGTGTGTGTGTGTGTGTGTGTGTGTGTGTGTGTGTGTGTGTGTGTGTGTGTGTGTGTGTGTGTGGGGTGGACGGAGAAAGGAAAGGAGATTTGCACCAGAAAAGGAAAGGCGGTGAGGCACGTCGTAAATCCTGCTCATTCCAGCCTCGTGATGTTCGGCACAGCGCTCCGGCCGCGGCTAGCAAATTGCATTTTAATGATCCGCCACCGCGCACCGGTCCGCTCCCAGTCCGCTCCCAATCCGCCCCCAATCCACTCCCAGTC
>JACRUU010000017.1:4105713-4118213 GCA_030449085.1 Kryptopterus vitreolus
ACACGCAACTCCATGCCGAGCTCTGGGAGAAGGAAAAAATCTGAAATCTGGAATAACATCACATAATCCCGAGGCAGAGCGTGCTGCAGCTGGCCAGCTGTGCATGAATATACATACACACAGACGTGTGCACACCTGAGCACTCGATTCCACGCCGAGGCTCCGTCCTGGAAAGGTGTTCCACTGGATTTAATGGAGATCACAAAGTTAAAGTGGGTTGGAGATCCACAGACGGAGATCTTCCACGTCGTCTCACCCGCGGAGACGGAATCTAAGTGGATCAGGGTTTGTGTAACGCTGGAACGGGGTTGCGTCGCCCACTTCAAGTGGAGAGAAGATTCCGTTTTTCTGTACAATCGTGTGTGTGTGTGTGTGTGTGTGTGTGTGTGTGTGTGTGTGTGTGTGTGTGTGTGTGTGTGTGTGTGTGTGTTGTGTTGTGTGGCGAGAGTCAGCAATACATATGCCTGGGTGTCCCAATACTTTTGGTCTCTGTAAGATGTTTACAGTCTGGAATGTCCCACAGATTTTATTTCCCCATTATTATAAATAAACAAATTATTTTTAAATGATTTATTTCTGTGTTTTTTTTTTTTTTTTTATTCTATTTTTTTTCTAATTTATTTTTGTTCTTTTAAAATGATTAAAATGACTAATTATTTTTTATTCTATTTATTTAAATTCTTTTTTTATGTTAATGATTAAATTGAAAAAAAATAATGTATTTTATTTGTTTACTTCTGTTATTTTAAAATGATTAAAAGGAAAAAATATTTTTTTTATTCTTTTATTGTTATATTAAAATGATTAAAATTAAAAAAATGGTTTTTATTCTATTTTTTTCATTTTGAAATGATTAAAATAAAAATGTTTTTATTCTATTTTTTTAATTTATTTTGCTTATTTTAAAATGATTAACACTAAAAAATAAATGTTTTTTATAATATATTTTTTTGTCATTTTTGTTCTAATTTTAATCTTTTTCTATCATTATTGTTTTCTTCGTTTCAAACTCTATTTGTGACTTTATAAACTTTAATATTTCTGTTTTTTTTTTGTTTGTGTGTTTTTCATCATAATTTATTATTTATTTATTTAAATCTAGTCTTTTTCATTTCCTTTCATTTGATTCCTGTTTATGTCAATAATCAAACATTAGATAATAAAATAAATACAAATAAAAAAATAAATACAATTTTGATAATATATAATAAACATTACTGCTATATAGAGGATGGGAGGATAAGAGAGGAGAAAGTGAAAAAAGAACGACAGGATCCTGCAGGAGGAGGTTCTCGCGTCTCGTCTCAATTAGCTGCCGCTTGATCGCGACTCGCTCCAGCAGCCGTGAGTCCGAGCCAAACCTCGGAGCGCGCTGGCCGTCCCGCCGCTAACCGCCGCGAGGAACGCGCCGAGATCTCAAAACCAGATGGAGGGAGCGAAAAGTGCCTGCTGTGCAGAACAGACCACCTGATCTCCACCGGCCCCTCCCCCACACCAGCACAGTGCAGGCATTGTCCTCCAGCGTCCGAATCCCACAGCGTCTCAACACCGGCGTACTCACCTCACCTACCCACTTTACCCCCCCTTTACCCCGTTTACCCCACATCACCCCTTAAACACCACTTCACTCACTTCACCTACCCACTTTACCCCCTCTTTACCCCTGTTACCCTGTTACCCCACATCACCCCTTAAACACCACATCACTCACTTCACCTACCCACTTTACCCACACTTTACCCCGTTTACCCCACATCACCCCCTAAACACCACTTCACTCACTTCACCTACCCACTTTACCCCCCTTTACCCCCTGTTAACCCCACATCACCCCTTAAACACCACATCACTCACCTCACCTACCCACTTTACCCCCCCTTTACCCCCGTTTACCCCACATCACCCCTTAAACACCACATCACTCACTTCACCTACCCACTTTACCCCCCCTTTACCCCCGTTTACCCCACATCACCCCTTAAACACCACCTCACTCACTTCACCTACCCACTTTACCCCCCCTTTACCCCCGTTTACCCCACATCACCCCTTAAACACCACCTCACTCACTTCACCTACCTACCCACTTTACCCCCTCTTTACCCCCTGTTTACCACCACACCCCACATCACCCCTTAAACACCACATCACTCACCTCACCTACCCACTTTACCCCCCCCCCCTTTACCCCCGTTTACCCCACATCACCCCCTAAACACCACCTCACTCACTTCACCTACCCACTTTACCCCCCCTTTACCCCGTTTACCCTACATCACCCCTTAAACACCACATCACTCACTTCACCTACCCACTTTACCCCCTCTTTACCCTGTTTACCCCACATCACCCCCTAAACACCACCTCACTCACTTCACCTACCCACTTTACCCACACTTTACCCCGTTTACCCCACATCACCCCCTAAACACCAACCTCACTCACTTCACCTACCCACTTTACCTTCCCTTTACCCCCGTTTACACCACATCACCCCTTAAACACCACCTCACTCACTTCACCTACCCACTTTACACTCCTTTACCCCCCAACTTACCCCTGTTTACCCCACATCACCCCCTAAACACCACATCACTCACTTCACATATTCACTTTACCCCCCCCTTTATCCCCGTTTACCCCACATCACCCCTTAAACACCACATCACACACTTCACATATTCACTTTACCCCCACTTTACCCCCGTTTACCCCATATCACCCCTTCAACACCACATCACTCACTTCACCTACCCACTTTACCCCCTTTCCCCCGTTTACCCCACATCACCCCTTAAACACCACCTCATCACTTCACTTACCCACTTTACCCCACCCTTAACCCCGTTTACCCTACATCACCCCTTAAACACCACATCACTCACTTCACATATTCACTTTACCCCACCTTTACCCCCGTTTACCCCACATCACCCCCTAAACACCACTTCACTCACTTCACCTACCCACTTTACCCCCCTTTACCCCCGTTTACCCCACATCACCCCCTAAACACCACTTCACTCACTTCACCTACCCACTTTACCCCCCCTTTACCCCCGTTTACCCCACATCACCCCCTAAACACCACCTCACTCACTTCACCTACCCACTTTACCCCCTTTACCCGTTTACCCCACATCACCCCCTAAACACCACTTCACTCACTTCACCTACCCACTTTACCCCCTCTTTACCCTGTTTACCCCACATCACCCCCTAAACACCACTCACTCACTTCACCTACCCACTTTACCCCCCATTTACCCCGATTACCCCACATCACCCCTTAAACACCACATCACTCACTTCACCTACCCACTTTACCCCCCCTTTACCCCCGTTTACCCCACATCACCCCTAAACACCAATCACTCACTTCACCTACCACTTTACCCCACTTTACCCCGTTTACCCCACATCACCCCCTAAACACCACCTCACTCACTTCACCTACCCACTTTACCCCCCCTTTACCCCGTTTACCCCACATCACCCCTTAAACACCACATCACTCACTTCACATATTCACTTTACCCCACTTTACCCCCGTTTACCCTACATCACCCCTTAAACACCACATCACTCACTTCACCTACCCACTTTACCCCCCCCCGTTTACCCCCTGTTTACCCCACATCACCCCCTAAACACCAACTCACTCACTTCACCTACCCACTTTACCCCCCCTTTACCCCCGTTTACCCCACATCACCCCCTAAACACCACCTCACTCACTTCACCTACCCACTTTACCCCCCATTTACCCCGATTTACCCCACATCACCCCTTAAACACCACATCACTCACTTCACATATTCACTTTACCCCCCCTTTACCCCGTTTACCCTACATCACCCCTTAAACACCACATCACTCACTTCACATATTCACTTTACCCCACCTTTACCCCCGTTTACCCCACATCACCCCCTAAACACCACATCACTCACTTCACATATTCACTTTACCCCCACTTTACCCCCGTTTACCCCACATCACCCCCTAAACACCACCTCACTCACTTCACCTACCCACTTTACCCCCCATTTACCCCGTTTACCCCACATCACCCCTTAAACACCACATCACTCACTTCACATATTCACTTCACCACCCCACTTTACCCACCGTTTTTACCCCACATCACCCACCCCCTAAACCCCACATCACTCACTCACTTCACCTACCCACTTTACCCCCCCCCCTTTCCCCCTTTACCCCACATCACCCCCTAAACACCACTTCACTCACTTCACCTACCCACTTTACCCCCTCTTTACCCTGTTTACCCCACATCACCCCCTAAACACCACTTCACTCACTTCACCTACCCACTTTACCCCCCCTTTACCCCGTTTACCCCACATCACCCCTTAAACACCACATCACTCACTCACTCACTCTCACCCACCCACTTTACCCCCCTTACACCCCCGTTTACCCCATTACTCCAGATCACCCCTCAACACCACTCACTCACTTCACCTACCCACTTTATCCCCGTTTACCCCGTTTACCCCACATCACCCCTATACACCACCTCACTCACTTCACCTACCCCTGTTTACCCCGTTTATCCCTAATCACCCCTTAAAACACCACTTCACTCACTTCACTTACCCCCGTTTACCCCACATCACCCCCTAAACACCACCTCACTCATTTCACCTACCCCTTTACACCCCTTACCCCCGTTTACCCCACATCACCCCCTCAACACCACCTCACTCACTTCACCTACCCCTGTTTACCCCATTTACTCCACATCACCCCCTCACACCACCTCACCTCACTTCACCTACCCCCGTTTATTTTACCCTCTCACCACCCCTAACAACACCACTCACTCACTTTACCCCCCTGTTTACCCCATTTACCCTACACCACCCCTAAACACCACCTCACTCACTTCACCTACCACCCCCGTTTACCCCATTTACCCTACATCACCCCTAAACACCTCAACCGCAATTTCATCTACCCCATTTACCCTACATCACCCCACATCACCCCCTCTAAACACCACCTCACTTACTTCACTTACCCCCTTCACCCCCACATCACCCCCTCTAAACACCACCTCACTTACTTCACTTACCCCCTTCACCCCCACATCACCCCCTCTAAACACCACCTCACTTACTTCACTTACCCCCTTCACCCCCACATCACCCCCTCTAAACACCACCTCACTCACTTCACTTACCCCCTTCACCCCCACATCACCCCCTCTAAACACCACCTCACTCACTTCACTTACCCCCTTCACTCCCACTTACCCCTCACCACCACCTCATTCACTTTACTCATGCCCTCATCACCCCAGTCACTCCCCTCACACCACGTCACTCACATCACTTACACCCAAACCTCACTCACCCCCTCAACAGTCACGCCTCTCGACCCAAACACACCTCCCATCTCACCCCCACACATACCCCCCCCCACCCCCCCCCCCCACCCCGAATCCAAGTAACCATCATTTCTGTGTGTTAATTATCCTGTAGACCAAAAACCACAGATGGAGAATAAGTGTGAGAAGAGATGGTCACACACACACACACACACACACACACACATCTCATGGCCAGACCTACACACACTTTTATCCATATAGCAAAGCCGTAAAATACATAAACTGTCCTTTATTCATCCCACATCCACACCTTTCCACATGTTCCCCCGGAGAGATTTCACTGCTGGAACAGGATGCTTGATGTGGCTCGTTTCATTTCCACCCAACAACAACAACACACAAAAAAAAAATGCTCTCTGTGTGAGCGGCCAACATCCAGACCCCGGGCGTCTCGCTGACTTCAAAGCCTGTCAGGAGAGTTCGTTTCCCCGCCGCTTTCACCAGCGAACAGACACGGCCTTCTTCTACGGGGGGACGCGCGCCGCGGTGGGCCTGTCCACACCAGCACTTTCCCCCAACTCAGCTAATTAGGAAAACTATTTTCAACCTTCTACAGGAGACAAGGTGGCTTTTAGAAAGAGGGAAAGGGGCGGAGCCTGGGAGAGAAATATAATATGTGTGTGTGTGTGTGTGTGTGTGTGGTGTGTGTGTGTGTGGTTGTTGTGTGAAAATATCCTTTCTATCATTCAAGATTAGTGTTAAATACATCTGATAAGTTCCAGTTCGGACAGATAGATAGATAGATAGATAGATAGATAGATAGATAGATAGATAGATAGATAGATAGATAGATAGATAGATAGATGGATGGATGCTTGGATGGATGCTTGGATGGATGGATGGATAGATAGATACCATCACCACCATCATCATTATCATTGTCATCATCATCATCATCACCATCATCATCATCATCATCACCATCATCACCACCATCATCATCACCACATCATCATTACCATCATCACCACCATCATCATCATCATCATCATCATCATCATCACCATCATCATCATCATCGCCGTCATCATCATCACCATCACCATCATCACCACCATCATCATCATCATCATCATCATCATCATCACTTCACCATCATCATTATCATCATCATCATCATCATCATCATCATCATCATCACATCACCATCATCATCTTCATCATCATCACCATCATCATCATTATCATCATCATCATCACCATCACCCTCATCATCATCACCATCATCATCATCATCACCATCATCATCATCATCATCATCATCATCACATCATCATCACCACCACCACATCATCATCATCACCATCATCATCATCATCATCATCATCACCATCACCCTCATCATCATCACCATCATCACCATCATCATCATCATCATCATCATTATCGTCATCATCATCACCATCATCATCACCGTCATCATCATCATCATCATCATCACCATCATCATCATCATCACCATCATCATCATCATCATCATCATCATCATCATCACCATCATCATCATCACCATCACCATCATCATCATCATCATCATCATCATCACCCATCATCATCATCATCATCATCATCATCATCACCACCATCATCATCATCATCATCATCATCATCATCACCATCATCACCATCATCATCGTCATCATCATCATCACCATCATCACCATCATCACCATCATCATCATCATCATCATCATCATCATCGTCGTTACCACATCATCATCATCATCATCATCATCACCATCATCACCATCATCATCACATCATCATCATCATCATCACCATCATCATCATCATCACCATCATCACCACCATCATCATCATCATCATCATCATCACCATCATCATCATCACCATTACTGAACTCTTCACTCTGATTGGTCATTATTATACACATATAATTTAATATAAACACATATTTTGCTTAATCTCTATTTATTTGTTTACCATATTTACTAGAATGATAATATGTTTATAACGCTTGGTAAACACAGTGGATCTGTGCACTGATTTGGGATTAAACACACGGCGCGTGTAAACCTCACAGCGCGGGGACTTTTGTTTTTCCGCTATAAAAGCGCTGATGCTAATGGCTGTGAAAGGAATCAGCAGTAAACAGCTACAGCAGCAGCTTCGCAGATGTGAACGCCACAAGTTACATTCCATCGCCTTTATTTATTTATTTATTTATTTACTTTTACTACTCGCATAACGCATCGAGGAAGTCTTAAAATTAGCGACTGAATCGCCAAACAGGAAATACGTCCTGTTTTTCTCCCCGCTAGCGTACGCGATACGAGTTTCGGATACGGCGAACGCGGCTCACGCAGCACAAGCCACCGGAGAGGACGTTATTTATCGCGCGTTTTTGACGGACGGCCAGATTCTGCGAATTCTGTCATGGCAAAGTTCAGCAATTAGCCTCCCATGTACAGGGGACGCGGGCCCTCCGCCGCTAGCACGCGCGATTTATGACTTCACTCCAGCGGCCTGACTGCTTCAAAGCACCGGCAAGAGAGAGCAAGGAGTTCACAAATATGAAGCACACACACACACACACACACACACACACACACACACGCAGAGGCGGCTGTAAATCTGAGAGGAACACGGGCCGAGCTGAAGGGTCCTGTGGGAGAGGTGGACTCGTCCAGCCCACCTCGCTCAGGAGGCCCACTGCTCACATTTAGACCCGACTATGATTTTGACGTGTCTTTTTTCATCCACGCAGCTCCGATCTGACCTCCGCACTACAACTCACATCTACAGCGTCTTCCACGTCCGCTACGGTATCCCGCTCCGGTATCCCGCTCCGGTATTCCTCACCGAGGCACTGACTGCACACTACATTAACACACCTCTACTTCTTCTACTACTACTAATACTACTCTCATCTGGACCTCACCGGATACATACTCTGTCTATCTAGAGAGAGAGAGAGAGAGAGAGAGAGAGAGAGAGAGAGAGAGAGATAGATATATTGATTGATTGATAGATAGATAGATAGATAGATAGATAGATAGATAGATAGATAGATAGACAGAGAGACAGACATACAGACAGACGAACAGACGACAGACATATGAAGATAATCATACATACATAGACAACAGACCGAAAGACCTAGAACAGACAAACAACAGATAAGACAGACAATAGATAGATAGATAGATAGATAGATATCTAGATAGATAGATAGATAGATAGATAGTTGGATGATTTAGATAGATAGATAAAAATATGATAGATACTATAGATAGATATATCATAGATAGACACAACACACATAGATAGATAATAGACACAGTAGGATAGATAGATAGATAATAGATAGATAGATAGATAGAAATAGATAGATGGACGGACGGATAACTGACGGACAGACAGACAGACAGATAGATAGATAGACAGACAGACAGATAGATAGACAGACAGACAGAATTTAATCCTGCAGTTTGATTGGTCTAAAATCTGATCCTGTATATATACAGTAGAATGAAGAGATGGTGAGAATGGAGAGAATATTATGTTTATTTGTTGTTTTTATGGGCGGAGTCTCCACACCACGCTCGTGTAGTTTGTAAACAATAACACTGGCAGATTGCAGCTTCTTTAATCATTGTTCTTCATTACGTTTCATAACATTAAAATAATTACACATTTTTTCACTCCTTATGTAATATTCACACTTCACACATAAAAAGCCTGTGATGTCACGCCTTCATTTACATAACAGAACCAATAATACTAATAATACCCAAGAATATTAAAGAACAATCCAAAAAGGAAAAGAAAGAAAGAAAGAATGAAAATTAAGCAACAAACCCAAAAGGAAAAGAAAGAAAGAAAGAAAGAAAGAAAGAAAAGAAAAAAAAAAGAAAGAAAAAAAAAAAGAAGAAAGAAAGAAGGAAGACAGAAAGAAAAAAGAAAGAAAATTATACAACAAAACCAAAAAGGAAGAAAGAAAGAATGAGAAAATTAAGAAAGAAAGAAAATTAAGCAACAAACCCAAAAGAAAGAAAGAAAGAAAGAAAGAAAAAAGAAGAAAGAAAGAAAGAAAGAAATGAAAAGGAAAGAAAAAGAAAGAAAGAAAGAAAGAAAGAAATAAAGGAAGAATATTAAAGAACAATCCACAAAGGATAGAAAGAAAGAAAGAAAGAAAGAAAGAAAGAAAGGAAAGAAAGAAAGAAAGAAAATTAAAGAACAAACCAAAAAGGAAAGAAAAAAAGAAAGAAAGAAAGATAGAATGAAAGAAAGAATAGAAAAGAACAATCCAAAAAGGAAAGAAAGGAAAGAAAGAAAGAAAGAAAGGAAAGAAAGAAAGAAAGAAAGGAGAGAAAAGAAACGCTTGCTCATGTTCTCTTTATTGAATGACTCTGTGATGGTTGGAGGGGAAAAACCCTGACGTTCCTGTGTGGAGATTTACATTCCTCACTGCCCTCCAGGGAACCTCGACTAAACCTTCCCATCCATCCAAACCTGCTGAGAGACCCAGCTTATCAGTGAAGAACCCGGTGACAAGCCTTCACACACACACACACACACACACACACCACACACACACACACACACACACACACACACACACACACACACCTCTCATGGAGCACAGCAGGCGTAACATGTGAAGACCACCAGCAGACCAGATCTTCAGTACTGATCTACTCCTCTGATAACAGCCGACCCTCGAGGTACCTCTAGATCAGTGGCCCCTGGCGTACAGAGGGTTAAGGGCCTTGCTGAAGGGCCCGGGGAAGCGCAGGGTTCCTCGAGTTCCTTCCACTCAACATGCTCATATTATTCCTCTCAACAGTGCCTTTGTTCTACGTTCTTCCAGGGTTCCTACGAGGTGATGAGTATGATGAAGATTCTCCTATTGGTTCCTATTGGAAGATAAAATAAATAAATAAATAAACAGATAGATAGATAGACAGACAGACAGACAGACAGACAGACAGACAGACGACAGATAGATAGATAGATAGACAGATAGACAGATAGATAGATAGATAGATAGATAGATAGATAGATGATGATAGATAGATACAGATAGATAGACATACAGACAAATACAGACAGACAGATACATAGACAATACATACAGACAGACATACAGATATAGATAGATAGATAGATAGACAGACAGATAGATAGATAGATAGATAGATAGATAGATAGATAGATAGATAGATAGATAGATAGATAGATAGATAGATAGATAGATAGATAGACAGATAGACTGACAGACAGACAGATATATATATATATATATATATATATATATATATATATATATATATATATATAGATAGATAGATAGATAGATAGATAGATAGACAGATAGACAGATAGATAGATAGGACTGACAGACAGACAGATATATATATATATATATATATATATATATATATATATATATATATATATAGATATAGATAGATAGATAGATAGATAGACAGATAGACAGATAGATAGATAGACTGACAGACAGACGATATATATATATATATATATATATATATATATAGATAGATAGATAGATAGATAGATAGATAGATAGTAAGGCAGACAGACAGAAAGTCAGATAGATAGACATACAGACAGACAGACAGACAGATAGATAGATAGATAGATAGATAGATAGATAGATAGATGAGATAGATAGATCGAGATCCCTTGTATTTTCAAGCTGAAGCCCTCGGGCCCTTAAGTAAGGCCCTTAACCCTCTATGCTCCTGGGGACGCCGTATGATGTAGGACCCTGTGCTCCGACTCCCAAACGAAGCACTTGAAGATTAATGTAGAAGAAAAAGGCCGGCTTTATAGATTTGCACATGTATCAAGTTGTGTTGTGCTTGTGGATATATATATATATCTGTCTAGTAGTATAAATTAAACCAACATTTTATTTATTTTTATTTTATTTCATTACATTTATTTGATTTCAAACCGATGTATTTTATTATTATTGTTGTTGTTACCTTATAAACTCAAAAACACTTCCATTCCAAAAACACTCTGATAAGAATTTACTACCTTTATTTTATCAATCAAACACCTACATTTTCATAAAATGAATAAAACAGCGGAGGGCGAGGAAGTGACATCGCAGAAATAAACAATAATAAACGACATGAAATAACGTCATAGCATTTCGTTTTGTCTTTGTTTTGTATCCCACACTCGTTTTTTTTTCATTTTCACCCAATATTGCATTATACGTTCCATTCTAGTCTAGTCACATGACCAGGATTTACTCTGCACTGCTTTCACCCCATATACCCCCCCCTCCCCCCACCCCCCATAGTCAGGGGCGTTCTTCACAGGAGGAAAATGGGAGGATACACACACACACACACACACACACACACACACACACACACACTCCCAGTTATGAACCAGTGCTGGCTTTAATGTCGCACCACGTGAACAGCTTCTGCTATGCGTCCTTAAGTTCGCCTGTCAATCATCCCCCGAGAGCTCCCAAGCTGCCTTTATATATATATATATATATATCCGATATATATATATAGATATATATATATATATATAGATATATATATATATATATATATATATATATATATATAATATACAAATAGTTGTTATAATAATCATAAACATTAGTCTCAAATCAAGCAAACATAAAAAACACCTGAAAACGTTTATGATGATATTTTGCATTTGTTGCTCTATGTTAATAACATATGTATATACTATGGTTAATTTGCATAAATTATTAATATTTATCCATGCGCAAGTAGAGTATTAAACGCTTTTTAAAGTGAATCACAAATAAATAATAATAATAATAATAATAATAATCAATCAATCATCATCATCATCATAATAATAATATATTATTTGATTTATTATTATTTTATTTTATTTATCATTTAATTTATCATTTCATTATTTATTTTAATTTTAATTAAATTAAATTAAAATTTTAAATTAAATTAAATAAATTACATTTTTATTGATCTTTTTTCTGGGGGTGTGGCTCAGTGGTTTAACGCGCTGGCCCAATGGTCCCGGGTTCGAGGCCCCGGTATCGCCAAAGAAGCCACCAATGGGGTCCTTG
>JACRUU010000017.1:4125713-4133213 GCA_030449085.1 Kryptopterus vitreolus
TAGATAGATAGATAGATAGATAGATAGATAGATAGATAGATAGATAGATGATAGGTAGATAGATAGCCTTTTTTTACTGATTTATTTGTATTTTTTTTACTTGTTTACTTGTTTGTGTATGATTGTGCGCCGTTCCCTACGTTTCTTCATATATATATATAACATTATATTGCGTGAATCGTAAATATATAAAAATAAATAAATACTTTTTTAAATCAATTGAATGACTCTTTTTTGCTTTGTTTGTTTTTTTTCGCTCTCTCTTTTTTTGATGGATTTTAAAATGTTTTTGTGAAAACTTTTTTTTTTTGTAAATTATGTAAATATTATTATTATTTATTATTATAAATTATTATTATTATTATTATTATTATATTTGTTGTTGTTATTGTATATTATTATTATTTGTTTATTTGTTTTGCTTTTAAATACAATATTATTTAAAATAAAAATCATTTTTGTGTAAAAACAAATTGCTTTCAAAGCATTTGGCTTGCGTTCTTCCTGACCAGAGATCTGTTGCTGTTAATAATAATAATAATAATAATAATAATAATAATAATAATAATAATAATGTTGTTGTTGTTGTTATTAGGATGATACGATAGTGTATAAAAGCTAAGGAAGTGTTCAATATTTTTTCTTACAAAAAGATTTTTTTAATATATATTATTTTATAAAATCTTCGTACTTCGAATTTCCTACTAATGACAAATTTTTTTGGTATTTAAAAATTAAATACATAAATTATTATTATTAATAAGGGAGGTACGGTGGCTTAGTGGTTAGCACATTCGCCTCACACCACCAGGGTCCGGGTTCGATTCCCGTCTCGGTCATGTGTGTGTGGAGTTTGCATGTTCTCCCCGTGCCTCAAGGGGGTTTTTTCTCTCCGGGTTCTCCGGTTTTCCTCCCCGGTCCAAAAAACATGCACGGTAGGTTGATTGGCACCTTGGAAAATTGTCCCTGGTGTATGAATGTGTGTATGAATGTGTGTGTGTGTGTGTGTGTCCTGCAATGGGTTGGCATTTCATCCAGGTGTATCCTGCCTTAATGCCTAAAGACGCCTGAGATAGACACAGACTCTCCGTGACCCGAGGGAAGAATCGGATATAAGTGGTAGAAGATGAATGAATGAATGAATTATTATTAATAATAATAAGAAGAAGAGGGGAATAAAAAATGATAATAATGATAGTATAGTAGTAACAACAACAACAATATTATAATAATAATAATAATAATAATAATAATAATAATAATAACAACAATAAGAATAATGATAAGAAGAAGAAGAAGCAGGAAATAATAATAATAATAGATAATAATAATAACAATAATAATAATAAGAAGAAGAAGAAAAGAAGAAGAAGAGAGAAGAAGAAAAGAATAATAATAATAATAATTTTAAATAAGCCCCCCCCTCCCCCAAGAAAAGAAGAGGAAGAAGACGAAATAACAGATAATATTAATAGATAATAATAATAATAATATATAATAATATAATAGTAATTATTAATAATAATAAGGGAAGAGAAGAAGAATAAAAAGATTTATAATAATTATAGTAGTAGTATAAAATAATAATAAGAAGAAGAAGAAGAAGAAGAAGAAGAAGAAAGAAGATAATAATAATAATAATAATAATAAATAAGTATTATTATTATTATTATTATTATTATAGTAAGAGCAGCATCTTGTTTGCAAACATTAATAAATATCGCTTTACGCAAATAACTACTTTTAAGAGACGCACTTAAAAAAATAAATAAAATAAACAGGTAAAAATCTGTTGTGTTGTTTACAGAAAAACACTTCATTACGGATCATTTGCAACAACAAGGCCCGGCTTGCTCTTCATGTCTCGTGTACGGTCGGAAGGTTGAGATGTCGAGGAGGCGAAATGAGACGGAGACGAGACGATAACGGCGAGTCGAACCCGAAGCCCACAAACATCCATTAAACCCCCCCGAAGAACGGCAACAAGCGAACGCGAATATACACAACGCTTTTTCCCCCGAGCGAGCCGCTCAGATCCGGTTCTCTCTCCGGACTGAACGATCAGCAGCTTCTCTGGAAGGCTGACGTTTAGGTAACCGAACCTCTGGCCACCACTGGACCTCTGCTTCCCTCGCTCCCTCCCTCCCTCCCTCCCTCCCTCTCTCTTTCTTTCTTTCAGCTCAGAGTTCATGCTCTCCACATGTGTGGTCCTGCAGCCTGAGGGAGTCCGTCCCACAATCCCAGCCACACGTGTTCAGGACCGACGCAGAGCAGATAAACAGAGAGAGAGAGAGAGAGAGAACGCTGGCTCGGGACTGAGCATGCTCAGAAGGACGACTCGGATAAAGTGCAGGGAGAAATGGTGAACATGACGCTCGCTGGAACACACGAGGATTTCATGCACACGGAACAGGCTTTTATTCACATTATCGGCTCTGGGAATATTCTCATTTCCCACATTCACATTATCACATCATGTCAAATATTAGCTTTTTAATATTAAAAAAAATATACTAAAATAACTTATATATAATTATAGTTATATAAATATATATATATATATGTATTGTATATATTTTTTATTACCACTATTAATATTTCTTTAAGAATGATTATATTTTTATTCACTATCAATTGATCCTGACCAGGGACTATATCAACACTATTAACGATAAATCCAATAAATAAATAATACAATTAAAAAAAAAAAAAAATAGAATCATAGAAAAAAAGTTAAAGTTATATTAATTAATACCAAAAGTAAAATATTTTCATTAGAGCGTGGAAATCAAAAAGCCTGCTATTTTTTCTTTGTTGTTTTTTTTTCTCTCTCTTATTTTGATGGATTAAAACATATTATTCATCACAACTTTCTGAGATATAAAATCATTTTAATAATGCCTCGTTTAAATAATAATAATAATAATAATAATAATAATATTAAATTAATTAAATATACGTTATATAATATAATATTATAATAAGCCCTCTTCCTTCTTATTATTGTTGTTGTTGTGTGTTGTTGTTAGGATGATGGCCCTGTTTTTTTTTTTTTTACAAGATTTTTTTATGTTTTATATATATTATTTTACAAAATCTATGGGATTTCCTAATGTGTCAAATTTTTATTGGTATTTTAAAAATAAAAGAGTTAACAACAACAATAAATAAAAATAAGCAGAAGAAGAAGAGGAATTATAATTGTAAATTAAAATAATAATTATAGTAGTTGTAGTAGTAGTAACCGCAAACACTAATAATAATAATAATAATAATAATATAATAACAATAATTATATTATTAGTGGGCACGGTGGCTTAGTGGTTAGCACATTCTCTGTTGTCTATCTATCCTTCTGTGTGCCTGTCTATCTACATATCTATCTATCTATCTATCCATATATGTTTAATATATATATATAATATATATAATAATATATATATATATATATATATATATATATAATATATATCATTTCATTCATTCATTTGTTCACCGTTTTATATTGATCTTCCCTCGGGTCACTGGGAGTGGAGTCTGTGTCTATCTCAGGCGTCTATGGGCGTTAAGGCAGGCGCAGGATACACCCCTGGATGGAATGCCAACCCATCACAGACACACACACACACACACACACATTCATACACTAGGGACAATTTTTCCAAGTTGGCAATCAAGCCTCACCGTGCATGTTTTTGGACCAGGGAAGGAAACCGGAGAACCGGAGAACCCGTAGAAAAAAACCCCCTGAGGCACGGAGAACATGCAAAACTCCACACAACACATGGCCGAGACGGGAAATCTCGAACCCGGACCCTGCGGTGTTGAGCGAACGTGCTAACCACTAACCACCGTGCCCCTCATATCCATATATATATATATCATATATATATATATATATATTATATATATATATATATATATATCCGTTTCTGTTCTTTTCATACTTTTTTCATAAATGATAAAGACAAACAGGAAAGACAGAGAGAGAGAGAGAGAGAGAGAGAGAGAGAGAGAGAGGGAGAAAGAGATAGAGAGAGTTAAAGGAGAGAAAGAGACAGGAGGTTCATAAGCAGATGCCTGCAGTGATGACAGTTTCTAGACAGACAGTGCAGTAAACAGGCTGAGCAAGATCCCCGACCCTCCCAAAACATGTCTGTGTGTGTGTGTGTGTGTGTGTGTGTGTGTGTGTGTGTGTGTGTGTGTGTGTAAGAGAGAGAGAAAGAAAGGGAGAGAGGGAGGAAAGAACGAACTGGCCCCCTGACTCTCCCCCCTACTGGCCACCTCCTAGCAGATAATATACACCCAATCCCTTTCAGCACCAGGTGTGAACAGGCATCAGGGGTGGCCCATCCACAGGGGGGCAGTGGGGCCGGGTGAGGGGTTGGGGGGGGGGGTTTGAATGGGGGGGTTCTGGGCAACGCAAGGAGGGGTGAAGGGGCAAATTAGGAACATGTCAGTAATAATTTAGCCATTGTTTACTTTTCTTCACGCCGATATCTCAATTCCTATTTACGAACATGCCAGCGAGGACACACTCTGCGTCTTTGGAGGTCCGGCTCAATAAATAGAAAAGACGGCGTCATACTGTAGAAGTACATTTATATGTATATATATATAAACAACAACAACAACAACAACAAAAATGCACATTAGATTTCCCAGGTTGATCGATCCTTTACGAAAATGATATTTTCACACACAAGGATAAAAAAAATAATAAAAAAGACTTTGGGGCATTTTCCTAGCCGAGACCTCCGACACAATGACTGTTTCACTCACTGACATCCTTCAGCTAATGTGCTCCTCTGTGGATATCCAAGCTCGTGTGTGTGTGTGTGTGTGTGTGTGTGTGTGTGTGAGGCCCTAAGTGAACCAGAAGCAATGGAAAAGCTCTACCGAAAGAGAAAAAGAAAAAGAAAAAAAAACGGATTAAGTGAAGAAGCAAATGTGACCCATTAAAAGCTAATGAGAAGCCAGTGGCCTATCAGCCGAGGTAATAAAGAGGGTGTTTGGTCTTATTTTGACATGTGGACATTAACAGCCAGGACGGTAAGTGTGGAAGGAGCTCCATGTGTCAGCATGACAGCAAAGGAAAGCTTCTAATTGCTTCTTTCCTTAGCCCTTTCCTTATGGGCTCACACATATGAAAATGTGTGTAATGTTGAATTCAAAACAGGAGTTGGATTAAGTATTCGGGGGAATAAAGCTGTTAAATAATCAACAAGCGCGCTGATGTGATGCGGCCTGACACAACGCCCCAAAGGTCTTTTTGTTTAATGGTGTAAAAACGCTTAAGAGGGCAACTATAGCCCAGATAAACACATTGCTGTATTGCTGTATTGCTGTACAAGTGCCCTCCAGGTTGTTGCTCCTTATAGGCACTCATATGACAGTGCCTCTAGAAAGCCTTTACATTTTGTAGATTTTTGTAAAATTCAATGTTTTAGAACATTACAGAACTCCCCAATAGACCCCAATAAAGACAATGCCCACTAGGATGTCCCTGTGTAACATAAGATATCTACTATGCAATTGCAGTAGGTAATTATTATAAGTCCCCAGTAGCCCATCAAATAGAATAAAATGTCAGTAGAATGATATAAAATGCACCGATTGCCCCTCAATACAAAAAAGCCCACTAAGATGCCTTCTAAAATGCAATAAAAGTCACTAATTGTCCCTCAAATAGATAAAATAATGCCCACTATATATATATATATATATATATATATATATATATATATATATATATATATAGATATAGAGAGAGAGAGGAGAGAGAGAGAGAGAGAGAAAGAAGAGGGAGGAGAGAGAGAGAGAGAGAGAGAGAGAGAGAGAGAGAGACCTTCAAATGAAAAGGAAATGCCCACTTGGATGTCACTTTCTAAAGGAAAATATGGAAAATGCCCTCTAGAATGCCCTTACTGTTAGTAAAGCATTATAACATACCCAAATAGCCCTTTAAATATAAAACTGCTAATTTTATGACGTCTAGCAAGCACTTACATTAGCTAGAACATCATAAAAATACCCTAATAGCTCCTTCAACAGAAATAAATGCCCACCAGGCTACAACAATGCCTTAACAGCCCTGCAGATCAAAGGAAAATGTCCACTTGGATGTAAAAGAAAATATGTTAAAATGCCCACTAGGATAACACTATTTGGACGAAAACACTTCGAAGGGCGAGTTGAGTGATAAAATGTGCCCTCTAGGTGGCCCATCAGAGACTCACCTGTAAGAGGTAAATGGAACATGGTGTGTGTAGGGAGTCGGATTCACTCTGTACCGAGCACACAGCCGTGTAACCGAGTGTGAAATCCTACTACAAACCAGATGTGGTGTAACACACCTCGTATAAAACACCTGCACTCATGTTTCACGCTTTACTTCCTGTTTTCGCAGAAGAGCAGAGCCGGTTTTCTGGATGAGGAGCTGAAAGCAGGCCTACTAGGATGTCAATATGCAAAAGAAAAGAAAGTATGATGAAATGCCCTGCCAGGATTCCACTGTATATAACAAGATATGATAAAATGCCCACTAGGATGACAGTATCCAAAATAAAATATGATAGCATGCCCATTAGGATGTCACTGTGCTAAAGAAAGTATGATCAAATGCCCACCAGGATTATACTATATAACAGAAGATATGGAAAAATGCCCACTAGGATGACACTATACAAAAAAAGAAAATATGATAGCATGCCTTCTAGGATGTTACTGTGCAAAAGAAAATATGATCAAATACCCACCAGGATTCTACTATATTACAGAAGATATGGCAAATGCTCACTAGGATGACACTATGCAAAAGAAAATATGGTAACATGCCTTCTAGGATGTCACTGTTCAAAAGAAAATATGATCAAATGCCCACCAGGATTCTACTATATTACAGAAGATATGGCAAATGCTCACTAGGATGACACTATGCAAAAGAAAATATGGTAACATGCCTTCTAGGATGTCACTGTTCAAAAGAAAATATGAACAAATGCCCACCAGGATTCCACTATATAAAAGAAGAAATGGAAAAATGCCCACTAGGATGACACTATGCAAAAGAAAATATGGTAACATGCCTTCTAGGATGTCACTGTTCAAAAGAAAATATGATCAAATGCCCACCAGGATTCTACTATATTACAGAAGATATGGCAAATGCTCACTAGGATGACACTATGCAAAAGAAAATATGGTAACATGCCTTCTAGGATGTCACTGTTCAAAAGAAAATATGAACAAATGCCCACCAGGATTCCACTATATAAAAGAAGAAATGGAAAATTGCCCACTAGGATGACACTATGCAAAAGAAAATATGGTAACATGCCTTCTAGGATGTCACTGTTCAAAAGAAAATATGAACAAATGCCCACCAGGATTCCACTATATAAAAGAAGAAATGGCAAAATGCCCACTAGGATGACACTATGCAATAGAAAATATGATAGCATGCCTTCCAGGATGTCACTGTGCAAAAGAAAATATGAT
>JACRUU010000017.1:4143213-4150713 GCA_030449085.1 Kryptopterus vitreolus
GGAGAGGATGAGAGGAGGATGAGAGGAGGAGGGAGGAGGATGAGAGGAGGACAGAGGATGAGGAAGACTGGAGGACACACACAGACTTGGGGGAAATAAAAGAGTGTGTCTGATTGAGAGATGAACTGAGATCCTCACATCGCCTCTCCACCTCTCCACCTCTCCCCCTCTCACCTCTCCACCTCTCCACCTCTCTCATCCCTCTGTTTCTCAGGAGCGGAAATGTACAGCTGGAGCTGGTGTTTATTTACTGGCTGATGGACAGGTGCCAGGAAAGTGCAGCCTCCGTCTCTGTAATCCTTTAGGGCACTCCCTGGGGGACACTGCTCCTAGGGAGCAGTGTTAAAGGTAAAAGGGACACGTCCCAATCCACACTCGAGATACCCTGTGGACTTATGTAGACATATAATATATATTAATATAATATAATATCATACAATATAATATAATATATATATATATATATATATATATATATATATATATATATATAATATATATATATATATATATATATATATATATATATATATATATATATATATATATATATGATATATATATATACGTGACTCCGCCCACATTTGGGTTACATTTATAGTTTTAGCGATGAAACAAAAGCTACAGCGCCGCCATTTGTGAGCTAATTGGCCGGAGGGCTAACGAGCTAGCGGCGGAGGAGTTACTACGCCATTCATTAATTAATACTAGGATTTAATGAATTACTTTGGATTTTATTCTTAGAAATTGTATACATGAGGAATTTTAGGAATTAGTTAATAATACTAGGAATTATTAATTCATTCATTCATTATGTATGTATTCATACTAGGAATCTATCTAGGAAAACTAGGAATAATAGGAATTGCCACTTAATTAATTCATCAATACTAGGATATTAATTAATTAATTAATTAATTAATTAATTAATTAATTAATTAATTAATTAATTAATTAATTTGAGCTTTTTTTTTTTTAGGAATTTAAGAAATTAGGAATTTTAGAAATGAGTTAATGCTGGGATAAACACCAGGAATGAGTTAAAACTAGGAATGACTAATTAATTGATGTATTTCTTTATTATTGATTAATTAATACTATGAATCTATCTAGGAACACTAGGAATGACTAGGAATAATAGGAATTGGCACTTAATTAATCCATCAATACTAGGACTAATACTAGGAATTAATTAATTAACTCATTTGAATTTTATTTTTAGGAATTTTAGAAATGAGTTAATGCTAGGAATTACCAATTTGTTTATTTATTTATTATTTATTAATTAATACTAGGAATCTATCTAGGAACACTAGGGGTTACTAGGAATAATAGGAATTGTCTCTTAATTAATCCATCAATTCTAGGACTAATACTATGAATGAATTAATTAATAAATTTGCTTTTTTTTTTAGGAATTTTAGAAAGTATGCTAGGATAAACACTAGGAATGAGTTAATACTGGGAATGATTAGCTAATTAATTAGTTAATTAATTATCCATGAATTAATACTAGGAATCTATCTAAGGAAAACTAGGAATGACTATGTATAATGGGAATTGTCTCTTAATTAATTCATCAATACTAGGACTAATACTAGGAATTAATTAATTAATTAATTAATTAATTAGATTTATTTTTTTTAAAGAATTTTACAAAGTAGTTAATACTGGGATAAACACTAGGAATTGGTTAATCTAGGAATACTAGGAATTACCATTTAATTAATGAATGAATTAATTAATTAATTAGGATTTTTAGGAATTATAGGAATTAATACTAGGAATTCTAGGAATAATCGGGATTATTATTAATATTATTAATATTAGGAATAACCAGCGGGGGAATTCGGGCGACTAACAGGAGCACAAAAGAAAAAGCTTTCTTTCTTCTGTTCCGTCCGTACGTCACGAGAACGTCTGGGTGTGAGCTTCAGAACCCGTTCCACCATAAACGTGTACCGCAATGGTGCCAATACTTTTACACACATACACACACACACACACACAATCTCATGGGTTACTGAGGCCCATCTGCAAGCAGCATGTTTCTTTACCAGCTGTCCAGTCCAGCAGCCAACACAACACAACACAACACAACACAACACAACACAACACAACACACACACACACACACACACACACACTAACCCAGCATGTCAAGGCAACACAGTAAGAAGACTAGTATAATTTAATTGTTGCATGCTAATTAGACGATTAGCTAATTCTCCCTCGCGTTTTTGTTGATGATCGTCCGCCTCCGCCTCCTCTGCCTCGTCCTCTGCCTCCATCGCCTCCGCCTCCTCCTCCATCTCCGCGAGGGATCGTCGCGGGACTTGTGACGGCGTTAAAACGTTCCCGAGAGGTGATCGGAGTTCAGCGACAGCCATATAAGGAACGTCCCAGCAGGCTTCTCACCAGACACATGGCCCCTTTGCCGGCCCAGTATATGTGTGTGTGTGTGGGGGGGGGGGGGGTGTGGACGGCCCACAATGCATCACACATTCTGAGATGGTAGTGAGGCAGAACCAGGGTGAGGTTCAGGCCAGGAGAGCGAGGCAGTGATAGAGAGATTTCAGGGAGGAAAAGAAAGAGAGAGGGAGAGAAAGAAATGTACCGGGTCATTTACTGGAACCAGAATAGAATACACATACGGCCATGTTTACAAAAAAGAACGAAAAAAAACCCCGCCATAAACCACTGTTTAACCCAGGTCTCGCTTTTAAAGCGCTGACGCGGGTGAACGAGTTGTAGCGAAGTCGCTAGCGTTTGTGGAGAACATGGCTAGTGTTTGTGGAAAACAGTGCTAGCGTTTGTGAAGAACAGGGCTCTCTAGCGTTTGTGGAGAACATGGCTAGGGTTTGTGGAAAACAGAGCTAGCGTTTGTGGAGAACATGGCTAGCGTTTGTGGAGAACATGGCTAGCGTTTGTGGAGAACATGGCTAGTGTTTGTGGAGAACATGGCTAGCGTTTGTGGAGAACATGGCTAGTGTTTGTGGAGAACAAAGCTAGCATTTGTGGAAAACAGAGCTAGCGTTTGTGGAGAACAGGGCTAGCGTTTGTGGAGAACATGGCTAGTGTTTGTGGAGAACATGGCTAGTGTTTGTGGAGAACAGGGCTAGCGTTTGTGGAGAACATGGCTAGCGTTTGTGGAGAACAGGGCTAGCGTTTGTGGAGAACATGGCTAGTGTTTGTGGAGAACATGGCTAGCGTTTGTGGAGAACAGGGCTAGCGTTTGTAGAGAACATGGCTAGCATTTGTGGAAAACAGAGCTAGCGTTTGTGGAGAACAGGGCTAGCGTTTGTGGAGAACATGGCTAGTGTTTGTGGAGAACAGGCTAGCTAGCATGTTTGTGGAGAACATGGCTAGCGTTTGTGTAGAGTTAACATGAGCTAGCGATTTGTGGAAAACATGTGCTAGCTAGCATCTCTAGTTTGTGGAGAACATGGCTAGCGTTTGTGTATTACAGAGCTAGCGATTGTGGAAAACAGAGCTAGCGTTTGTGGAGAACATGGCTAGTGTTTGTGGAAAACAGTGCTAGCGTTTGTGGAGAACATGGCTAGCGTTTGTGTATTACAGAGCAAGCTGTGTGGAAAACAGTGCTAGCGTTTGTGAAGAACATCTCTAGCGTTTGTGGAGAACATGGCTAGTGTTTTTGGAGAATATGGTTAGCATTTGTGGATATCAAGGGTAGCGTTCACGGATATCAGGGCTAGAGTTTGTGTATTACAGAGTTAGCATTTGTGGATAACAGGGCTAGCTAGGATTTGTGAAGAACAGAGTTAGCATTTGTGGATAACAGAGCTAGCTAGCAGTTGTGGAGAACGCTACAAAATAACCTTTTCATTTGCCGATAACATGGCTAGTGTTTGTGTATAACAGAGCTAGCTAGCATTTATGGAGAACAGGGTTAGCGTTTGTGTATAACAGAGCTAGCTAGCGTTTGTGGAGAACAGGGTTAGCGTTTGTGTATAACAGAGCTAGCTAGCGTTTGTGGAGAACAGGGTTAGCGTTTGTGTATAACAGAGCTAGCTAGGCGTTTGTGGAGAACAGGGTTAGCGTTTTTGTATAACAGAGCTAGCAGGCGTTTGTGGAGAACAGGGTTAGCGTTTGTGTATAACAGAGCTAGCAGGCGTTTGTGGAGAACAGGGTTAGCGTTTGTGTATAACAGAGCTAGCTAGCGTTTGTGTATAACAGAGCTAGCTAGCGTTTGTGGAGAACAGGGTTAGTGTTTGTGTATAACAGAGCTAGCTAGCGTTTGTGGAGAACAGGGTTAGTGTTTGTGTATAACAGAGCTAGCTAGCGTTTGTGTATAACAGGTAGATACGTGTAACCTGTCTATGTTGTAGAACAAGGGACATATTTCAGCTGCTTCTGTTATAAATATTGAATAAGACGAAAAGGAGAAGAAGGAAAGACAGAAGAAGGAAAAATTAAAAAGGAGGAGAATAACAAGAAGGAAAAGTAGAAGAAAAAGGAGGAGGAGAAGAATAAATAGAAAGAAGAAGAAAACGTAGAAGAAAAGGTGGGAAAAGAGAAGTAGTAGAAGAAGAAAAAGAGAAGAGAAAGAAAGAAAGAAGAGGAAGTAGGAGAAGAAAAAAGAGGGAGAGGAAGAATAAAAAGAAGCAAAGAAATCGGTAAATAGAAGGAGAAGAAGAAGAAAAAGAAGGGAAAAAGAAGAGGAGGAAGAAGTAGCAGTAGTCTCCATGGCTCAATGTGGCGCTGAAGGGAGATAATACTACTACTACTACTACTACTACTACTACTACTACTACTAATAATAATAATAATAATAATAATAACAACAATAATAATAATAATGGAAAAACTACTACTACTACTACTACTACTAACTAATAATAATAATAATAATAATAATAATAAAATAACAATAATAATAATAATAATGAAAATAACTACTACTACTACTACTACTAATAATAATAATAATAAAAACAACAATAATAATAATAATGGAAAAACTACTACTACTACTAATACTATAATAATAATAAAACACAACAATACATAATAATAATAATAATTACTATTACTACTACTACTACTACTACTACTACTAATAATAATAATAATAAATAATAATAATAATAAAAACAACAACAATAATAATAATGGAAAAACTACTACTACTACTACTACTACTACTACTACTACTAATAATAATAATAATAATAAATAATAAAAAAAATAAAAACAACAATAATAATAAAAATAATAATAAATAAAAAAAAACAACAATTACTACTAACTACTACTACTACTAATAATAATAATATACTATAATTAATAATAATAATAATAATAATATAATAAATATAATAATAATAATAATTTTGGGGAAAAAGTTGAAAACGGGAATGTTTTAATGTTGTAAAACAGATCAATAAATAGTGATGATGGTTATTGAGACATATGACATATCAAACATAATAACAGGTAATGACTCCTTTAAACTGGATTATAAGGACTTTATGAAGCATTTGCGTCCTTCTTACGATGCGATTTGGGCGAAAGCGTGTTTTTTCCCGTTAGTTCTTCCTCGGCCCAAACACGATTCGGCCCTCTGGCGTTTTTTTTCCTGATCTGTCTCGGAGCGATCCGCACACTGCACGTCTCCGGGCTGGAATTCCGCCACATCCAGAACGCTGTAAGTCTGGGACAGAAGCGGCTGAGTGCGGCTCTCCTGCAGAGACACGTCCCCCCCCCACCGCCCCCCCCCACCCCCACCCTCCGCTTTCCCGTCGTTCCCGCTCCCGCTCCGAAGCGTGTCATTACGTCCGTGTCCAAGCATCACGGGGCCTCCTCTGGGCCTTTTACGATCAGGAGCACACTGTGGGCGTCTGGGCCCCGCTGAATTCTGGGAAGTGAGGCTTGTTTGCAGCCCCTTCACTCCCTCCTGGACGAACTTCACAAGCGAACTCACGCGGCTCAAATATTTCCCCCGTCAAACGATCTACGAAAAACACGCCGTGCTGAGAGGACAAAAGGGAAGTGTGTGTGTGTGTGTGTGTGTGTGTAAGACAGCAAATTATTGCCTGCGTATTCTTTATTTATTTATTTTATTATTTTTTTCCCCTCGTAAATGTTCAGGATTCGCGTCATTCGACATCCCAATCCCGATGATACGTGCCGCGGATTATCATTCATCCCGGTGTTAAAAAAACGCGCTCAGTCACAAAAGTATTGGCACCCCCAACTTTTCCACCGCCCGTGTGAGCTCCGTCCATGAAGATCTAAGAAGTATTAAAATAATGTGACGTAATTGTCTTTACCGATTCGAATTATAACGAAATAATACACATTGAAGTCGCCGCGACGCGTTACGCACCCGTTATAACGCTTTTCTCAACGGTGGATTTAATGTTTGTCAGAATCAGTTTATTTCAGTATAAAATAAACTTTAATAAACTTGTTAAAAGTAATACTCATTGAATCCAAATAACCGATATTTTATTTTAAAATTTTATATGATATATATATTATATATATAATATATATATATATATATATATATATATATATATATATATATATATATATATATATATATAATAATGAGGTGTGATTTTTGTAGATCGATAGAGCACATTTCATTGAACTATATTGTCTTAAACATCATTGATAGATAGATAGATAGCTAGATAGATAGATAGATAGATAGATAGATAGATAGATAGATAGATAGATAGATAGATAGATATAGATAGATAGATTTTTTTTCGGTGTGTGTATATATACTGATAACTGATATAACAGAAAGGAATTTTTGTTGAAAAGAAAAATGAAAAGAAAAACTTCTTCTTTAATAAAATTGTGTTTTCCTAATATATAATATATATATATATATATATATATATATATATATATATATATATATATATATATATATAAAAACTGTCTTATATGTATGAATTATATATATATATATATATATATATATATATATATATATATATATACACAGAGAAATATATAAATAAATTATTCTCATGAAGATTTTATTTTCATTGTTTTAATTACTAATTAAAGCAGGATAAGAAGAATCTTAGGTAATAAATGCTGTATATGTTAAATGTGTTAATGAATGTATTTGTTTCTTAAAGGTATTTTTTTCCCAGTCAAACATGATAAGCTTAAAATGATTATTTGCAGTATTATTCTTATTAAAATGTAAACGTACTTATTCGCGTGTTGCATCAAATAAAAACGTTAAAATAAAATATTAATAATATTACAATAAAGCATTAAAATAGTGTAAAATCAGTTCCGTTTATCTGAAATAAATTCGGATTAAAGGATTTGGAGATTCATAATTAAACGTAAAGTGCAGATAAAACTTAAACTCTGTATATTAAAAAATTCAGGATGTGTTCTTGTCGTTTTGGGTTCCTCTACTACAATGAAGAGATTTCTTTTATATATTTCTTTTTTTCCTCTTTACTGGAATTTCCACAGAACCTCGAGGACCTCGTCCTCCGG
>JACRUU010000017.1:4168213-4170713 GCA_030449085.1 Kryptopterus vitreolus
TTACTACTATATCTTATATTAGTATTGTTGCTAGGTTTAAAATTAAATGGGGCATACATACAAATATATGTAATAATTATATTGGGAGTTCGATAACTATAGTTTATTATAGGGATTTATATATATTATATTATATGTAGACTCTAGGTTATAACTATATATATTATATTATATTTATATTATATGAGTTATATTATATTATATTATACTATACTATAGAGTAATATTCGTAATTATATTATATGTTAATTAATCTGATAAGATTATAATTATATTATAAATTATAATTACATAGGCTATGACTAACTTAATTAATATTATATTATTATTTTATAAATTATAGTTATACTATAACTAGACTAACTAAAAATAAAAACTATGAGTTAATAATTATATTATATTTTTTATATTTAGTACATTAAGATATATATTATATTCTATTATATAATAAAATACTATACGATAAACTTATATATATATTAATAGTTATTTAGAATTTATATTATATTATAAATATAAAATTTACTATACTATATCTCTTATATTATCTTATATTATATGTATCTTAATTATATACTCAGCTATATTATACTATACTATATTAGACTATAGTAATTTATTATATTATATTAAAACTATAAAACTAGAGGGGGCGGGGGGGGGGCTATACTGAATACCATATTATAAATTATAACTGTATAAATTTATAATACATTATAGTTAGTTTGACTATTCATAGAACTATATTCTAAGCTATATTATAATTATAATTAATAAAGAAAAAAAGAAAAAAGTTAAAAATAATTTATTATACGATAACACACACACATTATATTATATTATACATGAACATACGTATATGATATTATATCGAATCATTATATTATGTTATATTTATTGAATACTATAATTATATCTATAATTATATTATATTATATTATACAAATTTTTTATTATATTATATTATATTATACTATACGAATAATTAATATTATATTATAGGGATATTAATATTATATTACATTATATTATGATAATTACATACTTATATTTATCTATAACTATAAACTATATTTATGCTCTTCTATAGTTATATTATATTATAAAGTAATATTCATCTTATATTATATTATACTATTACTATACTATAAATTATATTCTACAAATTATATACTACTTCTACTTATAATTATACTATATTATAACTATACTGATATTAGTAGATAAGATTATATTATAGGATAAATGTGCGTGCGTTATACTACTCTCCATATATTATATTAATAATTATATATTAGAGTTATAGGTATATTATCACTTATATTATACTATTTATACATAATAATAATATATTACTAATGATATACTATCTATTACTAGAATTATAACTACTAATTATAATATAAACTTATTATACTATAGATACTATAATTATATTTATGAGTATTCTAGAATTTACAAAGAAGAAACTTAGTCTTACGATTACTAAACTAGATATACTATATTATATTATATTATATTCTATTATATTATAGATACTCACTACTATATTATATTATATTAATTATATATATTCTATTAACTATACTATACTATATTATATTAATTCTTATAATTATACGTATAATTACTTGTATATTATATTTTTATATTATTATTATATTACATAAGCTCTACTATAAAGCCTTATATTTATATTATAATTATATACAAAGACCTTAGTATAATATTATATTATATTAAATATTATATTATATTATATTATCTTATATTATATTATATATATATATTCTAGTTATACAATTAAATATATATTATATTATATTCTACGTTGAAATACTCCTAGTTCAATAACTATAAATGGTTATATTGCGTAAGTTATACTCTATTTAATCGGTTATCTTATACACCATACTAGGGGTAACAAGACTAATATTAATTATATTATACTAATTACTACGACAAAAATTCGCGGTGTATATTAATAATCTATAGCTTATTATTCTTAAATAAACACTAATAAATATTATAATAATATTACTTATAATTAATATTATCGGTATAAATACCCGTGCTGTGAACTAGACACATTAATATAATATTACATTATAATTATAATTATATGATATTCAAGTATATTATAAACTATACTATATTCAATACTCATAGATTAATAATATTAGATTATACATATACTATAATATATTATTAATATCATATTACATTATATATATAATTATATTATATTATATTATATTATCTATTATACTATATATATATTTCATATAATATACTATATTATATTATAGGGTTAAACTTCTCACATATAACATAATAACAATATTCATCTAAAACAACAATCTGTTTATTTACTGATCACACCAAAAACAAAAACTTCAGACAGCAGCTGATCCAGGGTTCGAGAATAGATATAGATAGAATAGATAGATAGATAGATAGATAGATAGAAACTGTTGGATAGATAGATAGATAGATAGAT
>JACRUU010000017.1:4175713-4208739 GCA_030449085.1 Kryptopterus vitreolus
CAGAAGGAGCGAGTCCAGGAGAGAGCTTAAGCTCTTCCCGGCTCGTCTTAGGTCGCCGTCAGACGAATGTTGCCCTCTCGGCCTCGTCCTCCTCCTCCTCCGCTTTATACTTTATTGCGGCGCTGCGGCATTTTGTCCCACACCCCCCCCCCCCCCACAAACCCCCACCCCCCCCACACGCCCCCCGTCTGCGGGCAAAGAGGGAGGGAGCGGAAAAAACCAGATCGAGCTCAAGAGTACATGATATTCTTCATCTCCTCCCTACAGCCTTAATGTCTCTCAGAATAAAGGGAGGAGAGAAGGAGACAGGATGGAGCGAGAGAGCGAGAGACAGAGGGGGGGGGAGTGTGTGTGTGTGTGGGGGGGGGGGTCGAGGCTGCGTCTACACTAATCCGGATAAATGTGATAAAATCTGCTACACATAATCGCTTTCCATCGTTTTCGCAAAAGTTGCTCTTCCAGAGCGAAAAGGCGCCGTTGTGACCTCGCTCGTCTTCCCGCGCTCGTCTTCCCGCGCTCGTCTTCCCGCGCTCGTCTTCCCGCGCTCGTCTTCCCGCGCTCGTCTTCCCGCGCTCTACAACACGACGACTGCGCTTATTTACTATTTATTTACTATTTACACAATCACCGCTTTCACAAAGATACGGTTCACAATAAATCTAACAGCATTCGCGTGTTCACACAGATGTTAAATATCACACAGTTTCCATGGTAACAAATGAACCATCAAATCTGTAGGAATGTAAACCAGATCGTTAAAAAAAGTAACAACTACATGCTATTTAGATAGATAGATAGATAAATAGATAGATAGATAGATAGATAGATAGATAGATAGATAGATAGATAGATAGATAGATAGATAGATAGATAGATAGATAGATAGATAGATAGATAGATAGATAGATAGATCTGGATGGATGGACAGACAGACGGACAGATAGATAGAGATGGATGATGGATGGACAGACAAACAGACAGACAAACAGTCAGACAGACAGACAGACAGAAGGACGGAGGGTCAGATAGATAGATAGATAGATAGATAGATAGATAGATAGATAGATAGATAGATAGAAATAAATGGATGGATAGACAGGCAGACAGACAAACAGACGGAAGGACGGATGGTCAGATAGATGGATGGATGGACGGACGGATGGGGACGGGCGGACGGACAGACAGACAGACAGACAGACAGACAGATAGATAGATAGATAGATAGATAGATAGATAGATAGATAGATAGATATCAGACATACAGATAGATGGATGGACAGACAGACATACAGACAGATAGATAGATAAATGAACAGCTGGACGGACGGACAGACAGACAGATAGATGAACAGCTGGACAGACGGACAGACAGACAGATAGATAGATAGATAGATAGATAGATAGATAGATAGATAGATAGATAGATAGATAGATAGATAGATAGATATCAGACATACAGATAGATGGATGGACGGACGGACAGACATACAGACAGATAGATAGATAGATAGATAAACAGATGGACAGACAGACAGACAGACAGATAGATAGATAGATAGATAGATAGATAGATAGATAGATAGATAGATAGATAGATAGATAGATAGATATCAGACATACAGATCGATGGATGGACGGACAGACATACAGACAGATAGATAGATAGATAGATAGATGAACAGATGGACGGCGGACAGACAGACAGACAGATAGATAGATAGATAGATAGATAGATAGATAGACAGATAGATAGATGGATAGATAGAAAACATGTTTGGATAGATAGATATATAGCTGTAACCATAAATGGATAAAACGTACAATGACATAATGCCCATGTGGGCGGAGTTTTGTAGCTCCACCCCCACTTGAACTGAAAAATAAGATGGATTGACGCTACTGCGTGTCTGATTAACGGTCGTTTCGGACACCTGCAGCGGCGTAACGCTTCGACGGCATCGAGGAGGCTCACGCCACCGCAACACGTGATGTGTCCACGCTTAACACACACACACACACACACACACACACACGCATGGCGTTTCATGTACAAAGGCGGAATCCAGCTGCGGCATGAGCTTTAAACCTTTGGGAGGGAGAAAAGGGGGAAAATAAATGCGGGGGTTCCTGGGCCACTGGAGAGCTTTCAAAGTGAAGATGGAAAGCGATCTCATATTCATCCAGCACGACCCCCTACCTTCCCCGCTCTCCCTTTAAATACACGCAGGGGAATAAAAACGCAACAAATAAAACGCCCAGGGTCAGAATGCGTGCCGGACATTTTTCTCCCAGGGAGGAGGGAAAAAAAAAGAAAGGAGAAGAAGAATCTGCAGCGACGGGTCACAATTTTCCCGACATTCCTGACGGGAGACGTCGTAACGCGGCCCTTTATCGCAACAGCAACCCCCGGGTCCAAAAAAAGAACGCTGGATTCGTTCTATTGGAGGAATTCGACCTGAGCCACGGTCAACACGAGCGCTGTTATTGTAGGCAGCTCGAGCGGCTTCTCTCCTCCTCTTGTACTTTCACGCTCTTCTGTCTTGTTAACTCGTTACATCTTTGGCAGCGGTGCGTGCTACACTATTGTTTTCCTTCGGATTTTTTCCCGTTTTTTTTTTTTCCTCGTGTACGCGAGGATATAAATCTACGAATATACAGAATCCGCGGTATTAAAGGGTTTAAATCGTCCTCGGGAAAAATAGAGAAAAAGCGTCGACTATTAACACTGGCTATTAAAAAAAACGTAATAATTTTATATAGATTTGTTCTATTCTTCATAGGGGAAGTGTGTTTTGTTTATATTTGTTTACGTTTTTTTGTTTGTGTCTTGGGGGCATGGTGGTTTAGTGGTTAGCACGTTCGCCTCACACCGCCAGGGTCCGGGTTCGATTCCCGTCTCGGCCATGTGTGTGTTTGGAGTTCTCCCCGTGCCTCAGGGGGTTTTTCTCCGGGTTCTCCGGTTTCCTCCCTGGTCCAAAAAACATGCACGGTAGGTTGATTGGCACCTTGGAAAAATTGTCCCTAGTGTATGAATGTGTGTGTGTGTGTGTGTGTGTGTCCTGCGATGGGTTGGCATTCCATCCAGGGTGTATCCTGCCTTAATGCCCATAGACGCCTGAGATAGACACAGACTCCCCGTGACCCGAGGGAAGATCGGATAAAGCGGTAGAAGATGAATGAATGAATGAATGAATGTTTGTGTCTTTTGTCTAAAGTATACAAAAAAAGGAGTGGATGACTAGCATCGTTGTCCTAGCAAGAATATTTAAGTGTCACCAATCAGTATCATGATATCACTATAATAAATAGTTAAATATTAAATTAAATATATAATACCAATAAGTATTAAATTAGTTTGCTAGTTAGTGAACTGGGTAGTTGGTTAGCTAGCGACCTAGTTAGTCTGTTAGCTAGCTAGACAGTTAGTTTGTTAGTTAGTTAGCGAGCTAGCTATTTAGTTAGTTAGCAAGCTAGATATCTGGTTTGTTTCTTTGTTAGCGAGCTAGCTAGTTTGTTCATTAGAAAGCTAGCTAGCAAGTTAGTTTGTTAGTTAGTTAGCGAGATAGCTTGTTAGTAAGTCAGGGAGAGAGATAGCAAATGAGATTGTTAGTTAGCAAGCTAGTTAGTTAGCAAGATAGATATCAAGTTTGTTTATTTGTTAGCAAGCTAGCTAGTTTGTTAGTAAGTAAGCGAGACAGCTAGCAAATGAGATTGTTAGTTAGTAAGTTAGATATCACGTTTGTTAGCGAGTTAGCTAGTTTGTTAGTTAGCAAGTTAGCTAGCAAGTAAGTTTTTTTTAATTAGTTAGTGAGCTAGCTTGTTAGTAAGTTAGCGAGGCAGCTAGCAAATTAGATTGTAAGTTAGCGAGCTAGCTAGGTAGTTACCGAGCTAGCTATCAAGTGTGTTTGCTGGTTGGCGAGCTCGCTAGTTAGCTAGTTTGTTAACAACTGTTAAAAACTTAGCATAATAATAATAATAATAATAATAACTTAGCAAGTTTGTTAGTGAGCTAGAGAGTTAGTAAGTTAGTTTGTAAGTTAGCAGGCTATCTAGCTACTTAGTTTGTTAGCGAGCTAGCTAGTTAGTCAGTGATTAGTCAGAGCCGAAATGTAGAGAATAACAATATTATCTGTATCACTATAATCACTATAGTAAATAATAATAATAATAAAAAGTTACTTTTCTTGTTTACTGGAACCATTCAGGAAATGTAGTATGTTATCTAGTAAGTTAGTTTGTTAGTTCATTAGCAAGCGAGCTAGTTAGTTGGTTGGTTGGTTCGTTCGGTTAACGTTATTGCGTTATTGTCCATGTGACGTAATCATTCAGTATCACTATCATCACTATAATAAATACAAAAAAAAGAGACGTTTTTTATTATAAGTCTTTTATTCATTAAAAGCTCATTAATTAGTCAATTAGTTACATATTTTTTATTGTCCACAGAGTGCAAAGTTGTCTTTGGCATCATTGTATACAGTAACACACACACACACACACACACACACACTTGTCATGTCATAGTTTACAACAATTTATTATATTTATTCTTCTTTATTCAGTTCTCATAATTACAAAATAACAAATAATCTGTTTAAGCTTGAAATCAGGGCTGAAATTATGTTGGATGTTGTAATGGTTTATAGGAAATATAGTAAAATGTCTTTACTGCATTATTCTGACAAATGTAGTGTTATACAGACCTTGTATTTCTTTTTATAAGATTAGATTAACCTTATTTTAATTGTGGGACAATTCATTTAATTAATTATTGGCAGATTAATCCTGGAAAAAAGTTTATTTTTGTCATATTCGACTGCAATTGTGTAATAGAAAATGTTCTATACATGTGATAATACTGATATAGTCCTACTTACTGGGTTTCAGGATATAAGAGGTAATGAACATTGTTTAATTCCTTAAATAGCAGAAGTAAAATAATAAAATGTGAATAATAATAATAATAATAATAATAATAATAATAATAATAATAATAAAATAATAATAATAATAATAATAAAATAAAAGGTCTAAATATCCACAAGAGTCACTCTGGTATTCTCTAAACACCCTGATCTAGTTCACGCCCACTTTTCTTCAGTGACGAAAATATTCATAATAATAATAATGATAAAAATAAAAATAATAATAATATATAATAATAAAAAATATAATGGTCTAAATATTCACAAAAATCCCTCTGGTATTTTCTAAACACCCTGATCTAGTTCACGCCCACTTTTCTTCAGTGACGAAAATATTCATAATAATAATAATGATAATAATAATAATAATAATAATATATAATAATAATAATAATAATAATATAAAGGTCTAAATATCACAAAAGTCCCTCTGGTATTCTCTAAACACCCTGATCTAGTTCACGCCCACTTTTCTTCAGTGACGAAAATATTCATAATAATAATATAATGATAATAATAATAATAATAATAATAATAATAATAATAATAATAATAATAATAATAATAATAATAATAATATAAAGGTCTTAATATCCACAAGAGTCACTCGGGTATTCTCTAAGCACCCTGATCTAGTTCACAAAAACGCCCACTTTTTTTCAGTGACGTCTCACTTCCATGATGAAAAATTGACACAATGCCGCATTCTGACATGTTATAGTTACACACAAATCGGCTCACGGCAGAAGTGAACGGTGACATTATTACATTTGATTGCATTTATAAACACACCATCATGGCGTGTTTGTTTAAGAGCCAAACAATACGGATCAATGTGACAAAAACAAATGAAAGGAAATACGCAAATCTTTCAGCAGCCAGGCAATTTCTTTCTTTTCTTTCTTTCATTCATTCTTCTTCCTTTTATTTATTTATTTTTTTTGTCTGTATTGTAATGCGTATCAAGTAAAGATGTATAACCTTTTCCTGCTATATATATATATATATATATATATATATATATATATATATATATATATATATATATATATATATATATATATATATATTTATATATTGTTATATGAAAATATTGTGTACTATTGACTCTTGCGTTCTATTATATATATTTCTTTCTTTCATTATTTATTCAGAGCCACAGTTTATTAGCACCACAAAAGATTTTTTAAAGGGTTAAAGGGATTTAAAAAACGTTTTTTAAAATAAAAGATTTTTTTTTTCATCAATTCTATATTCATTAATTCATCAATAATTAAACTATATAATGTTTGACCCCTGGATGAGGTATTGTTTTTCCGTCAGCTTTAGCAGAAATATATATATATATATATATATATATATATATATATATATTTTTTTTTTAACTATTTGACTTTTTTATTTTAATTATTGACACTTGCATTCTATATATATATATAATTTTTATTTATTTATTTTTATTCAGAGCCACAGTTTATTAGCACCACAAAAACTTTTTTTTATTGTTTGTTTAATTCATCTAAGTCATCAATAATTACAGTGTATTAAATAATTAAATAATTAAATAAATACATGCTTTTATATATATATATATATATATATATATATATATATATATATATATATATATATATATAATATATATATATATATATATATATATATATATATATACACGAGAGTTCGATCGAATAAGGACAGGGTCGAGCGAGAGAGCGATACGCAGACGGTCCTGCGAGCCACAACGGCAATGAAACACTAATCGTTCCACATCATCCATCTGCAGAATTAATCTGTCAGATGAAATAGTGTACATTCATCTCTCAGAGCTGCGTAATGGTCCGCTGGCTCGGCTCGCCAGTTCTGAGGCAGGAATGGAATAAACCGGTCTCGGGTCCTGCTGAAAGCCGTGACGGCCCTCGCTGACAGTCATAAGCCCTGCTTTGACTCTACTGTCGGGGCACACTGGCCCACCTTTGTTTCTCTTGGTGTCGAACCCCCTCCCCAACCCCCCCCCCCCCCCCCCAAACACACACACATACACACACACACACACTTCACCCAGCTCACACACACACTCACTCAGGCCGACTGCCAAAGCACCGATGTGTTCGCAGAAGTGAGCAACCATCAGCGAGCTCGTCAATATCCAGGCCTAATGTGACAACATGGCACAAGGACACTGACAGACATGGCTGTGGGATTCGTCTGGGTTTTAATGCGCCAAGAACAAATGAGGAGACACACGACGAAACCCTTTCTCTTCTTATTTATTTCATTTCCGAGTATTTAGTTTATTATATATAGAGAGAGGAGAGAGATATATATATATATATATAGATATATATAATATATATATATATATATATATATATATAGATATATATATATATATATATATATATATATAGGGCTGTCAAACGAGTAAAATATTACATTTAAATAATATTTAATATTTAATCAATGTAACAAATTATTTGTAATGTCTCTAATGCTATAACTAACTGTAATATCTGTTACAATTATATACATTTCTCTCAAAATCTCTCCCTTTAATAAAATTATTGATTATGAATTTATTTTACTCTGTAAATTGTTATTTTAATATTAATTTTTTGTTAATTTCAATGTTATTTGTTTAGTGTTGGTTTGAAATGTAAAATATGGGACGTGGCTCCTTTAAGAATTGTGTTCCGGTTGCTTTTCCATATAAACTGGTGATACGGTGTTTAGGTTATACGGAAGCGCTTTATTGCGTTCAGTAAAAATGCGCTTTATTGCAGTAATACGGATTTGGGAATGCGATGCGCTTGCGTAAGGTTCCGTACGCTAATATACGCTAATATAGTGAGGAGATCGTACCTGTTGTGAATGCGCAGCTAGGGGGCGTAATTCTGGGGAAATTTAGGAAGTGTGAGTGGATGCACTGAACGTACCGTTTATTTATTCGTTTTTGTTGTTCGGGTTTCGTTCATTCGTACAACACGACTCATAACATTAGTAACATTAGTGCAGACATTTTACGTTACTTTACGTTCGGTTTCACTAACACCGAAGATAAAGAAGAGATATTTTTGTGAATATACTCATTTAAAACAGATATAAAGGTGCGATTAAGTTGTGATTTAATATTGGAGTGGATTGAACGCCCTTTAATCCGCTGCACTATTTATATTTGTATATTCCTTGAATAATTGACTATGGTGGAATTTCCTTATTACATTTTTTCCCTTCACATTTTTCAACCAAATGCCCCACATACAGGATTAGTGCTCTTTCTTTCCTCTCCTCTAATCCTCTGCGGCGTGACGGCATGAAGGGATTAAAGGCATCGCAGTGCAGACAAATTGTCCCGATCCTGGGCAGTTATGTAAGGTGCGGGAGACCGCCTGAAGGCCAGGAGAGACATCAGGTGATATCAGGTTTTAAATGATATCACATATCTTACATGTCTTTCTCCCACTCTCTCTCTCTCTCTCTTTCTTTCCCTCTCCCTCTCTCTCTCGATCGCTCTGTCTCAGACTCTGAACAGAAATCTGAGATGTGTTTAGAACGGTACATATTTATGAACGTGTGTGTGTGCGTGTGTGCGTGTGTGTGTGTGTGTGTGTGTGTGTGTGTGTGTGTGTGTGTGTGTGGTGTGTGTGTGTGTGTAAGTGTGTGTATGTGTGCGCTCCAAATCCATCGCTCAGCTTTTAAAATGGCAGAATTCAGGTGATCAGCATCCCGAGGTTCAATATAATTCACCCATTAAACATGCATTAAAATGGTAAAATAAAAAAAAACGAATAAAACAACAACGAAAACAACAACAACAAATCAGTTTCCTTTAAAGAATCAGCTCAAAATATGGAATTATTTATTTATTTATGTATTTATTTATTTATTTATTTATTTAAATCTCCTGTCAGTCACTGTGGAATAATAAAAAAAGGAAACCTGACATATATATATATATATATATATATATATATATATATATATATATATATATATATATATATATATATTGTTTTGTTTAAGTGCTTGTAATTAGCATACATTTAATGGAATACAAAAACTAAACAGTTAATGGCTATCAGGAAAAAAAACAAAAACAAAAACAAATATATTCATGCTCTGAAACAATGTTTCCGTGACGTCCTCGTACGGCAATAATATAAAAAAAAAATATATATATATATGCGTTGGACTCTGGACCAGAAGATCACGGGTTCAAACCCCACCACCACCCAGCTGCCACTAGTGGGCCCTTGAGCAAGGCCCTTAACCCTCAATTGCTCACTTGTAAGTCGCTCTGGATAAGGGCGTCTGCCAAATGCTGCAAATGTAAATGTAATGCACAAAATTTCAGTAGGAAGTGTTTTTTTTTTTTTTTTCCCTGTTTGTGATTGTTATTAGTGCCGTGGTGTGCAAAAGCATCACTATAATCTCTCTCTCTATCTAAATCTCTCTCTCGCTTTGGTCAAATTTTCGGCGCGTAACTCGTCCAGCAGTTTTTCTCTGATTGTCACGAATCATACCTCGTATCGTGCGTCCCGATGGTGTGAGGTGTGCTGTTACTTTTATAAGGAATCGCCCCGTGGAATTCCGAACCCGAGGCCAAAAAGCGGGAATTTTTTCCCATAGAAAAGGAATGGGGTTGAAATTTCGTGCCTCACAGTTCGGCCTGTGAGCGTCCGACATGCACATATGGCAAATCCACTCGTAGGGGGTCCGGAGTGGATCACGATCATATACCTCCCGAACCCCACACACATTCGGAATTTCGGAAATCCGCGACATTCCGGCCCCATAGAGAATGAATGGGGGAATTTGACGCTATGCCATTCGGCCCGTGTTCGCCCGATATGCACATTTGACATATCCACTCGTAGGTGAGATGGAGTCGGTCGCGAACATATGACTGCTGCAAACATGGAAAATCTGCGACACGGCGAAACTCGTACACAGGGTCATGTGACATGTCTAAAAGGTTGGCACATCGCCGGGAGTCGGATGCTGGATAATTTGATGTCATATGCGTCACTGGCCCCGCCCCCTCCCGTCCTGAAAAAACACTCAAAACGGGTTTTTAAACACTCGTCTCTCCGAACGAGCTAGCATTTCGAAGTCAATGCTAAATATTAAACGGACCAGGTTCTAAGGGGGTCGCGCTCGGAGCTACGGGTTTGCATCGGCAAACATCACTCACATTTTCTTCAGGAAATATCCCATGTCTAGTTTTTAATAGGGTTCTGATCAGATCTCTATAGCTCTAGAGCATTCTTTGTTTTTGCCCTTTGATAAACCAGAGTTTTCTTAATAAAGAATGTTAATATTAACGTTAACTCCGTTATCCGTCTATTTCCCCTGAAAACACGAAGAATTATTTATTTATTTGTAATATTTCAGAGCGGAAACACAAAGGGGCACGGTGGCTTAGTGATTAGCGCGTTCGGCTCACACCGCCAGGGTCCGGGTTCGATTCCCGTCTCGGCCATGTGTGTGTGGAGTTTGTGCATGTTCTCCCCCCCCATGCCTCAAGGGGGTTTTTCTCCAGGTTTCTCCGGTTTTCTCCCCCGGTCCAAAAACATGCACGGTAGGTTGATTGGCACCTGGAAAATTGTCCCTAGTGTATGAATGTGTATGTGAATGTGTGTGTGTGTGTGTGCCCTGCGATGGGTTGGCATTCCATCCAGGGTGTATCCTGCCTTAATGCCCATAGACGCCTGAGATAGGCACAGACTCCCCGTGACCCGAGGGTAGATCGGATAAAGCGGTAGAAGATGAATGAATGAATGTATCCCTCGAAAGGGGGGCACGGTCACTTATTGGTTAGCACATTGGCCTCACACTGCCAGGGTCTGGGTTCGATTCCCGTCTCGGCCGTGTGTGTGGAGTTTGTGCATTTTCTCCCCGTGCCTCAGGGGGTTGTTCTCCGGTTTCCTCCCCCAGTCCAAAAACATGCACGGTAGGTTGATTGGCACCTTGGAAAATTGTCCCTAGTGTATGAATGTGTGTGTGTGTGTGTGTGTCCTGCAATGGGTTGGCATTCCATCCAGGGTGTATCCTGCCTTAATGCCCATAGATCGGATAAAGCGGTAGAAGATGAATGAATGAATGAAAGAGCGGAAACACAGCGACCTGTGATTAGAATGAGCGAATGCTCCAAAGTAGGACTTTTTTTTAACACAATAGAATTTGGATCTAATGCTTTGAAAATGTACGTCAAAAAAAAAAAACAAAAACGAAATAACTACGAATCGAAAGGGGGGAGGGGGGGGGGGGGGGGAAGCGCACACTTGAAAGCAATCTTTGTTTGGCCCCGACTCCTGTGATTTAGGGATTTTATTTACGTTCACATCCTCCAATCAAAGCTGACGGCTTACACGCATGCCACAAGACACGCTTCCACCAATTGACTCGGAACAAGTGCAAGACAGCTGTAGGACAAAACAAAAGAACACAGAGGCGCGACCCGAGAGAAAAGTCGGCCCGAGGTGCGATCGATAGAACGGCGGACGTGTTTATAATATCGCTCCTGTTTGGGAGATGAAAGTAAAGGATGTGCTCTATCTGTTTCCCCAGAGGAAGCCCTGTATACGGAAGCACACCAATCTTTCCACATCATATAAGAAATAAAGAAGCGTATATATATATATATATATATATATATATATATATATATATATATATATATATATATATATATATATATATATATATATATATATATATTTTATATCCATTTTTCCATCTACTCTCTGGATGAGAGCAGCTGTTTGACCCTTTGTCCCCTTTCGCGCTGTGTGAATTCGCCCACTTCAAACCAGTAACGTTCCAAAAAACCTCTCCTAGGCCCTATAAATACCCCCCCGAATATATATCGCCCCCGACCCCTTTTTTTTCCCTTAAAAAACAAACACCGTGCCGAAATGAGGAAAAGCATCGCGGCTTTTTAAAGCTCGGAATAACTCCTGGTCGGGGCGCCGTGCTTCTTTCATGTCCGAGGAAGCCGGGAACAATCTCATTGTTGCATTGTTACATTTCCTCCTCGCCCCATGAAACTCCTTCGGCATCTTTATTATGAGGTCAGAGGCAGGACCAGAGTCGTCCACCTGGGGGCGCTCACCATGCCCAATATGCGTCGGGATCCTTTGATTGGAAAATAATTAAATAAATAAATGAAACAGCGTCAGGGGGAACGGTGGCGTAGTGGTTAGCATGTTCGCCTCACACCGCCAGGGTTTGGGTTCGATTCCCGTCTCGGACATGTGTGTGTGGAGTTTGTGCATGTTCTCCCCGTGTCTCAGGGGGTTTTTTTTCTCCGGGTTCTCCGGTTTCCTCCTCCCGGTCCAAAAACATGCACGGTAGGTTGATTGGCACCTTGGAAAATTATCCCTAGTGTATGAATGTGTGTGTGTGTGTGTGTGTGTCCTGTGATGGGTTGGCATTCCATCCAGGGTGTATCCTGCCTTAATGCCCATAGACGTCTGAGATAGGCACAGACTCTCCGTGACCCGAAGGAAGATCGGATAAAGTGGTAGAAGATGAATGAAAACAGCATTGGGGTATCGGGGGGGATTTGAACGTGCAACCTTCTGGTCCAATGCCTTAAGCACTAAGCTACAGAAATAAAGTGAAATAGTCTAGAAAATGTCAGAAAATGTCTTTATAAGAGTGTCTCTATCGCTTCGGTCGAATTTTCAGTGCGTAACTCGTCCCTCGGTTTTCTCCAATCCTCACGAATCATACCTCATATCGTGCGTCCCGATGGTGTGAGGGGTGCTGTTACTTTTATAAGGAATCGCCCTGCGGAATTCCGAACCCGGGGCCAAAAAGCGGGAATTTTTCCCCATATAAAATGAATGGGGTTGAAATCTCCTGCCTCACAGTTCGGGCCTGTGAGCGTCCGACATGCACATATGGCAAATCCGCTCGTAGGGGGTCCGGAGTGGATCACGATCATATATACCTCCCGAATCCCACAATTGTTCGGAATTTAGGGAATTCCATGACATTCCGGTCCCATAGAGGATGAATGGGGAAATTTCACGTTCCGCTGTCGTCCGAAATGCACATTTGACATATCCACTCGTAGGTGAGATGGAGTAGGTCGTGAACGTATGACTGCCGCATGGCTCTCATGGCCACAAACGTGAAAAATCTGCCAAGTGGCGAAACTCGGACACAGGGTCATGTGACATGTCTAAACGATTGGCACATCGACGGGAGTCGGACGCTAGGTAATTTGACGTCACGTGCGTCACTGGCCCCTCCCCCTCCCGAAAAACCGCTGTTTGTAGTCTCTCCGAACGAGCTAGCATTTCGAAGTCAATGCTAAATATTAAACGGACCAGGCTGTAAGGGGGGAGTCGCGCCCGGAGCTGCGGTTTGCATCGGCAAACATCGCTCACATTTTCTCCAGGAAACGTCCCATGTCTAGTTTTTAATAGGGTTCTGATCATATCACTATATCAGGCTGCACAAGATGTTCTGCTCCAAACCATGTTCATGGAAAAGGGTCTAGTTTAAGGGAAGGGAAACATAAGGGGTTGGCCTCCACCACCAAGCTGCCACTAGTGGGCCCTTGAGCAAGGCCCTTAACCCTCAGTCTAAATATAAAATGTCATGCTACACTTTTGAGATAACAGTTTGGGAAGCACCAGTGTCCCAGTACATTTATCCACGTTCCTATGCGGCTATGATCATATGCAGGTGGAATTTAATGGGGTTTAGGGGTTGGGAGAGTAGACCAGTGATTAAAGGCACTGGGCTACTGATCAGAAGGGCAGAGGTTCGAGTCCCAGTATTACCAAGCTGCCACTCTTGAGTCTTTTCGGGGTGGGCTGGAGCGTTCGGTCAGGGGCCACGAGTAACCTATTTGCCTTTTACAACTGTGTAAAAATCAATGACCTTTTCAAAAGTGCACCACAGGAGCATGTAAAACCCTCCGAATCGAAAATCCAGAGGCGAAGAAAGAGAGGGTGGTGATGGTGATGGGGGAAGGGGGTTCAAGAGAGAAAAGAAAAGAAATGAAATGAAGGACAGCGACAATCCTTCGGCAGGTAAGAAGCTGTTGCAGGTATGGCAAGCAGAGATAAACAAATCCTGTTTAATTACCCCTGAACAATCCAGCGGTTCACTCACTGCGTCCCCTCCACATCCCCACCCCAGCTCTGGCGAATGAATGAGCGCCTGTCTTTGTGCATGGGAAGGATTAAGCAACTGACAAATGGTGTGACATTGAGTTTCGCTGGGGGGGGGGGGGGGGGGGGGGGCGGGGGAGAAAAGAAGGATGAGTGAAAAATGTGTATACACTTAAGCATTATCTCAGTAAGGGAGAAGGAGGGAGTGTGCCTTGATGGTTTAGGTCTGGGAATGCAGGAACTATATAATATGTACACTATTGTAAATGTAACTAGACATGGGACGTTTCCTGGAGAAAATGTGAGCGATGTTTGCCGATGCAAACTGCAGGTCCGGGCGCGACCCCCCCTTACAGCCTGGTCCGTTTAATATTTAGCGTTGCCTTTGAAATGCTAGCTCGTTCGGAGAGACGAGTGTTTAGACACCAAAAGCGACAGTTTTGGGCGTTTTTTCAGGAGGGGGCGGGGCCAGTGACACATGTGACATCAAATTATCCAGCGTACGACTCCCGTCGATGTGCCGAGCGTTTAGACATGTCACATGACCCTGTGTCCGGGTTTCGCCGTTTAGCAGATTTTTCACGTTTGAGGTTACGTGACACCATGCGCCATGCAGTCATATGTTCACGACCTACTCCATCTCACCTACGAGTGTATACCTCAAATGTGCATGTCGGGCGAACACGGGCCGAACTGCGGAGCGTCAAATTTCGCCATTCATTCTTTATGGGGCCGGAATGTCGCGGATTTCCCAAAATTCCGAACGGAGGTATATGATCGTGATCCACTCCGGACCCCCTACGAGTGGATGTGCCATATGTGCATGTCGGACGCTCACAGGCCGATTTCAACCCCATTCATTTTCGATGGGAAAAAAATTCCCGCTTTTTGGCCCCGGGTTCGGAATTCCTCAGGGCGATTCCTTATAAAATTAATAGCGCACCTCACACCATCGGGACGCACGGTATGAGGTACGATTCGTGAGGATCGGAGAAAACCGAGGGACGAGATACGCGTCGAGAGAGATTATAATAGTGATGCTTTTGCACACGGCACTAAATATGGGGCTGCTACATTCCAGTGGAAGGGGCAGTGGTGAGAAGATCCGTGTAAAGCACAAGAGATCTGCATCAGACAATTGTGAGGACTTAAACATCATTCATTACGTTTACATTTGCAGAATTCGTTTTATTTCTCACATTCGTTCTCTACAATTAAGCAGCTATATGGTTAAAGCGGCCCAGGGGTGTCTGGGTGGGACTTGAACTCATGCCCTTCCGATAACCTTGGGCTTTTCCTTTCTTGAAAAAGACTTGAGACTCTTTGAACGCTTGAAAGTGGACCATGGACTGGACAAACCTTTTCTGGACACCTTCACACCCTTTCCCTGAACATTGTTACCACAACAACCTTGTGGATTCCTCGAACCCGGAACCCTTGAGGGGTTTCCCGACATCAAAAGTGAACTCATCCCCTCATCTGAATACAAAATACTATCACAGTGAACTTCTGTACTATTATACTCCTATATGCTTACTTAGGGAGGTGGTGTAGCCCAGTGGTTAAGGTGTTGACCTCTGCACCAGAAGATCACAGGTTCAAACCCCACCACCATCAAGCTTCCACTAGTGGGCCCTTGAGCAAGGCCCTTAACCCTCAATTGCTCAGTTGTAAGTCGCTCTGGATAAGGGCGTCTGACACATGCTGCAAATGTAAATGTAGATCAAAAGGTGCAGGATATTTGTTGGTACCTCAAATAATGAAGAACCAGGGGGGCGGAGCTTTCTCTAACAAAGCCCTATAGTTACAGAACAACCTTCCGCCTAGACACGGGACATTTCCTGAGGAAAATGTGAGCGATGCTTGCCGTGGCAAACCTCGGCTCCGGGTGCGACCCCCTTAGAGCCTGGTCCGTTTAATCTTTAGCGCCGATATTCATGTTCCAGGGGCACGGTGGATTAGTGGTTAGCACGTTCGCCTCACACCGGCAGGGTCTGGGTTCGATTCCCGTCTCGGACCATGTGTGTGTGGAGTTTGCATGTTCTCCCGTGCCTCAGGGTTCTTTCCGTCTCAGGGGGTTTTTCTCCGGGTTCTCCGGTTTCCCCCCGGTCCACAAACATGCACGGTAGGAAAATTGTCCCTAGTGTGTGAATGTGTGTGTGTGTCCTGTGATCGGTTGGCATTCCATCCAGGGTGTATCCTGCCTTAATGCCCGATCGCCCACCATTTCCTTGAACCCGGGAACCCTTGAGGGCATCCCGACTTCAAAAGTGAACTCGTCCCCTCGTGGCCTCAGAGGGCTCGTTCACAATTGCTTTGCGATCGGCGTGATAAATTTGCTCAGATCCATCATCATCCCTGACACGGCGAGGAGAGAAGACACCCGGGTGTGAAGGCTAAATTGTTACCAGGGGAAATCCCCAGGTGTCGACTCTGGGACTCCGTTGAGAAGTGGAGCGCAAGACCCGACACATGTAGGTATGTTGGCCTGCGCCACTTCTCTGAGGAATGAACGGGGGGGGGAGAAAAAAATCCCCTAAATTGTCAGATGTGATTAAGTACACTCCTTACCGCCCCCCCCCCCACACACACACACACATACCCCTGCCTAGAAACTATAGGTCACCTGTGGCAGTAATCGCTGACATGACAAATATCGCTCATTGTTTTCTCCCTTCGTCTAATTGCAGATCTCATGCATTTGCCAAGCCATTGAGAAGGAAGAATCTGGGTGAAAGGTATCGTCTACGTTTTCCATCCCTTGATTCTACTGGTAATCAATCGGCTGTCATTTGAAACACAGCCAGCTATCAATCCGCGCTCTGATTGGCCGGAAAAAAAAAAAAGAAATAGAAATGCAGTACTGGACAGAATCATGTGGAAACCCAACACTGCCCTTCTGCCACCGCAGTGCTCTGCTGCCTCAGCTCCATTTGGAGGTAATCACGAGCAGACCAGGAGCCCGGCTTCCTGTTAGCACTTCCTGATTAGCACCAGTGAGGTCTTATAAATGCGCCCTCCCGAGTTGCCCTCCTGCTAAGTATTCCGAAGCCACCGTCAGAGTGATGAATACTGCTGTTGTGATGTGAGCGTGGAACTCCGGGCCACATGTACTTTTGAGAAACCTGAGCTCTGGTAATAAAAGACCTGAAATCGGGGTGGGGCAATATGAAGACGGAGGGAAAGCGAACATCGACCAGGCCGCCCCTCGCGTTCTTTCCTTCCATCCATTTTTTGATTTATGGCTTTCCAGGGTCTGTTTGTTTACATTCCTAAGCGCGCATGGCGGCCACGTTTTCAGCATCAAACGAGTTATCGCCCGAGTGGTTTGTTCCTCATTTTTTTTTTTTTTTGCCCTTTCAAGATCTGCTGCTGTTCTGACGCCCCATTACGAACAATCTGAAGTGTGTGTGTGCGAAGATATGTGACCGTCATATATAGACCAAATCATTTTCCATCCACTCGCTGAATCGTTTGTGGTTTAGAGGTACGATGTGTAAAAAAAACAAACAAAAAAAACAGGAATAATAAACATGTGACAATTAGATTTTGATGGCTCTTCAGAAGGACGATCAGAGACGTTTCACTTGTGTGGTAAGCACGTTCGCCTCACACCACCAGGGTCTGGGTTCGATTCCCGTCTCGGCCATGTGTGTGTGGAATTTGTGCATGCTCTCCCTGTGTCTCAGGGGGTTTCTCTCCGGGTTCTCCAGTTTCCTCCCCCGGTCCGAAAACATGCACGGTAGGTTAATTGTCACCTTGGAAAATTGTCCCTAGTGTATGAATGTGTGTGTGTGTGTGTGTGTGTGTGTGTGTGTGTGTGTGTGTGTGTCCTGCGATGGGTTGGCATTCCATCCAGGGTGTATCCTGCCTTAATGCCCATAGACGCCTGAGATAGACACAGACTCCCCGTGACCCGAGGGAAGATCAGATAAAGCGCTAGAATATGAATGAATGAATGAATGAACGAATGAATGAATGGATGTTTATATCATTACTATTGTGAATGCAATCTGGCAAATATACAGTATAAAAAAAAAACATCTGAGTACTAAATTGCTATATTTATATACTCACTGTAAATAAATACAGTATGATTTCAGATCAGAAGGTCATGGGTTCGAGTCCACAGAAATACCAAGTTGTAACTGCTGGGTCCTTGAGCAAGGCCCTGAACATTGAATGACTAAGCGAGATGGATGATGTCATAAATGCAGGCGTAAATACGCACAAGCAGTGTAAAATCTCTTTAAAAGGACGCAAAGGACGTAAAGTCCAGAGCCATCTGCTGGCTGTGAGGTGAATTACAAATGTAATTCCACAAGTGTCCTTTCTACACTTCGACGCCGATGGCGGATTATCGGGCGGATTAATTCCGCAGCGTCGGAGGTTTATGGGTTTTATTCGGCCCTAAAGTCCACAAGAAAACCCTCGGCAGATGTAATGAAGTGATGGATCCTGAAATGTAAACAGCTCCCTCAGCGCTGCACACATACAGCGCTCTAAAATAAACACTAAACCTGACTAAATGAGAATGAATCACTAACCTCTGTAACAGCGAAGATGAACAAGGACATTTTATAAACATCCACTAATCCATTCTTTAAAAAAGAAAAAAAGAAAAAAACGGGGGGGAATTTTTCTAGGAATTTTGTACGGAGAAAACTTCCCATTTACGGAAACACAACGTGATTTTCTTGCATAATTTTACAATAAAAGAGAAAAATAAAATCAGCGTTCTACAGTCACACCAAAGGGGATTTCGGAGAGCCCGAGAAAGAGGGAGTGGAGGGAAAGAGAGGACTGAGAGAGAGAGAGAGAGAGAGAGAGAGAGAGAGTTTTTATATATACTTTCTGCACAATTTCCTCCCTATTTCCTCCCTGAAGACCAAGTGTCTGCAGAATGTGCAGAGTAGGCTTTCTGTGAGGCAGAAAATGCCAGGACCTGCCAGAGGAGCGTGGAAGAAAGGAAGAACGAAACCCAAAGCCAAAAAAATAGAGGGCGAGAAGAAAAAGAGAGAAAAAAGAAAGGAAAAGTCTACAAAACATCCTGCTTCGTTCTGTGCGCTTGAATCCTTCGCTAAGGTTTTGGGCTCCGTTTATGTAAAACAGAACCACTTGATCCCCCCCCCCCAACACACACACACACACACACACACACACACAAATACACAACACAACACACACACACACACAAATACACAACACAACACACACATAAACACACATGTCTCACAGATGAATCCAGTTCTCAGCCTTCCGGGTCAAGTTCAAGAGAAGAGAAGAATGCGCATAAACCAGAAGTCCGAATCTGTGTGTGTGTGTGTGTGTGTGTGTGTGTGTGTGTGTGTGTTTGGACTCTCAGTTAGCAAACAAAGCTAAAAGTTATTATAAGACACAGATGTGTAAGACACAATCACTGAACACATATCAGAATCACTTGATGTTGTTTGGTCCCATTTGTGTTGTTGTTGTTGTTGTTGTTGTTGTTGTTGTTGTTGTTGTTTTGTTATCACACCTGGACATTGTTTATATGAACGATTAACCAGCTAGCAAAACGGAAAGCTTTTGCTATGACTTAGCATTCACGTTAGCGCCTAGCTCTTAGCCTAGTTTGCAGTGTTATAACTGTACAGGGAGTTTATAGAATTTGTTGTCACCGGGTATTAAATCGATCTTTGGGTTTTACACAGTCCTGTGTGTGAGATTTCATAGTAATAATGAACCCACAGGATTATATTTTACTTCAGCAAACATGCTATTGTTAGTTATTGTCTATTAGCATTATGCTAATGAGTGTAAATTACATACTATTGGCAACTATCCACAAATTATTTTGAATTTTACACACACACACACACACACACACACATATATATATATCAATTTTAGGCATTACACAAGCATATATATATTTTATATATATATATATATATATATATATATATATATATATATATATAGATATATATACATATATATACATACCACACACACACACCACACACACACACACACACACACACACACAACCACACACACACATATATATATATATATATAACTGTATATAACGTAACTGTAACGGATTATTGTTACTTTTATTTTTGTAATGAAATTACACACCACACACATATATGTGTGTGTGTGTGTGTGTGTGTGTGTAATTTCATTACAAAATAAAAGTAACAATAATCCGTTACAGTTACTGCAAAAAACTATTATATTATAGTATATATATATATATATATATATATAATATATATATATATATATATATATATATATATATATATATATATATATATATATATATCAGATACACAATATGTAATACTTAATAACATTACTGAACTTTCTCAGCTTAATGCGTTCCACTTAATAAAGGCATGTATAAGTCTATACTGTACAGTGCTGTACTGCTGTGCCAGAATGTCACATACCCATCTTGCCACGTCATTCATACGAATTTCCTTTGCTATGTAAAATAATAATTTAGTAATAATTTAATTACATTCGTTAAAGATATACTGTAATCATTAAATTTAATTAAAAGAAAATACAGTAAAATGTACAAGTACTTACCAATAATGAATTATATGGATGAATTAAATGAACGATTTAGTGGTCCCAAAAAAATAAATAAATAAATAAAATTTAAAAATTTAAATATATATATAATTTTAAATAAGTAATGTATAGTTTATAGTATATAGTTTTATTAGTTAGTTAATTTTATTTTTAGTTAGTAGTTCATTAGTTTATTTACGTATTATATTTATTTTATTAGATTATAGTTAGAGTTATAGTTCATATCCTTTATATATATATATATATATTATTTATATAATTTTTTTTTCTTTTTGTGTTTTTAGTTTAGTTTACATATACTTTAGAGGGATTGCAGGGATCAGCCATGATGCAGCGTCCATGGAGCACAGCGGGCCTTGCCCAAGGGCCCCAAGAGTGGCAGCTTGACCCCAACAAAGTCTGAAAGACAAAAAAGGTTCATGCTGATAACGGACTGACATCTCGTTCAGCTCTGTTGAGGTACTCAAGAGGTAATAAGACACTCAAGGTCACTCTTGCCTTCTGCTGTCAGGAAGGTGTCGGGAAAAACACCTCATCGAAAAGGTTTTAAAAACACGTCCCCTTCCTGTTCACTTCTACAGCCACAACCAAGTGGGTTCGTGAGTGACTGCTGTTTAATGGCGTCACCAAACGCTCAAGGCCTACGTTAAAGGCCTGATCCCTGATCTGTTCCCAAGGATCTGTTTTTCTGACCTTGATTGGGGAGGAGGAACGATATTTCTGCACAAAGGAACCTTGGCTCTTGATTTACAAGGACGTGGTCTCAGGTTGAAGATCTGGATTTGAATGCCATAATAATGAGATTTTAAAGAGATATTTAACGAAAGAAATATTAACGATGTACGTATTTATATCCGTCATATTGCCGGGATGTGTGGTGAAGATGCTTGTGGACGAAACTGTGCACACGTTGATTTCTTAAAGAAAGGCATGCATGTTAACCCTTTTGAAATTATGTTAAAATTTTCAATTGAAAAGTGATTAAATGCTAAAGAACTATTCAAATCAAGAAAGTAGACCATTCCAAAATCTAGCTACATACACTGGCTCAACATTACTTATATATATATATATATATATATATATATATCTATATATATATATATATATATATATATATATATATATATATATATATATATATAACACGTATTTATTACCTTATTGGGATTTATTGGATTCCTGAAAATGGTTGTGCAAGGAAATGTTTCATCTTCACCTTCAATAATTTGCATATATTATAACCTTAATATAACCTGAAGTTGGGAATATGATAAATACAGTATGGGTGTGTGGGGTGGGCACAACATAACTATGATTATCACCAGTTTTTCCATAGCGCTCCAAACAGTTACAGTATATAACCATATAACCATAAATAACCATATAAACTGGTGATACGTTTAGGGTTATACGTATATATATATATATATATATATATATATATATATATATATATATATATATATATATATATATATATATATTATATATATTCATGATATATATATATATATATATATTTATGTTTATACGGAAAAGCAAGCGGAACATGGTATATATGGTGTATATATATATATATATATATATATATCTATATATATATATATATATATATATATATATATATATATATATATATATATATATATATATATATATACTATAGGCTACCATAAATTACTCTAGCTGTATCAGATGTTATAATTATATACATTTCTCTCAAAATCTCTCCCTTTAATAAAATTATTGATTATTTAATATTTATTTTACACTGGAAATTATTCTAATTTCTAGTTAATTACAATGTTATTTGTTTAGTGTTGGTTTTGAAGTGTAAAATATGGGACGTGGCTCCTTTAAGAATTGTGTTCCGGTTGCTTTTTCCATATAAACTGGTGATACGGTGTTTAGGTTATACGGAAGCGCTTTATTGCGTTCAGTAAAAATGCGCTTTATTGCGTAATACCGATTTGGGAATGCGATGCGCTTGCGTAAGGTTCCATACGCTAATATACGCTAATATAGTGAGGAGATCGTACCTGTTGTGAATGCGCAGATAGTAGGTGTAATTCGGGGGAAATTTAGGAAGTGTGAGTGGATGCACCGACCGTTTATTTATTCGTTTGTTCTTTATTGTGATTGTTCAGAGTGAAGGAGCAGATCACTCACATAGTAATTGTTTGTTAATAAGTAAAATGATTAATGCAATCTGGATATCAAATGTAGCTATAAATTGACGCAATATAGTCGTGTAGAAGGGGCACGGTGGCTTAGTGGTTAGCAGGTTCGCCTCACATTGTTCGCCTCACATAGGTTGATTGGCACCTTGGAAAATTGTCCCTAGTGTATGAATGTGTGTGTGTGTGTGTGTGAATGTGTGTGTGTGTGTGTGTGTCCTGCGATGGGTTGGCATTCCATCCAGGGTGTATCCTGCTTTAATGCCCATAGACGCCTGAGATAGAAACAGACTCCCCGTGACCCGAGGGAAGATCGGATGAAGCGGTAGAAGATGAATGAATGAATGAATGAATAGTCATGTAGTACAAATGATTCTGTCATACAGGATTCTATATCGAATATATTATGGAATATATTTCACTTTATCACAACGTCCAGTGTCAGAAATGCTACACAAATATATGTATATATAACCAGGCTGACTTCATTTCCATCCTTCGATGCACCAATCATTTTCATCATTCATTCATCTTCTACCACTTTATCCGATCTTCCCTCGGGTCATGGGAATGCCAACCCATTGCAGGGCACACACACACACACTCACATTCACACACACTAGGGATTTTCCAAGGTGCCAATCAACCTACCGTGCATGTTTTTGGACCGGAGGAGGAAACCGGAGAACCCGGAGAAAAACCCCCTGAGACACGGGGAGAACATGCAAACTCCACACACACACATATGGCCGAGACGGGAATCGAACCCCGACCCTGGCGGTGTGAGGCGAACGTGCGAACCACTCAAGAGAGATCGCAGTGCTTAGCGACCCACGAATGACTTCCCATGTCAGAGTTTTGAGGGTTCTACCAAGGCTGTGGAAGAATGGATTCGCTATACACTGTTGCACAGCATTAAGTCCAAAGTACTTACGGTTGGATGGGCTTTGGGCTTTGTCTAATTGCTGCGGGGTTTTATTTTTGTTTTTGTTTTTTACAGACAGAATTCCAGTGTTGGAGAGACGTCTAGCATGCAGATAACATCCGAGGTAATGGCATATCATATTTTATATTGGCACCAAAAAACAAGTCCATGGTTCCCTCCAGGAAGTGAGTGGGAGACGATCGCCCCTCGGACTTCAGATAAGGACCGAGTCCCTCGCACCTGTCAGAGAAGTGAAATTGCATTGGGATCGTCTAACCTGAGCAGCGATAGTGATAGTCTGGGTCTCGATTGTGCCTTATGCTGCCGAGCCGTTGCATCATCCTAAATGAGGGCCCTCTAAAAGCCGGGCTTACAATCCCATTCTAAATAAAGCCATGTATCAGGCATGTCCCTCTTAACAAACCCACTAGGAAAATCAGGAGGGGGGGGGGATCCCCGAGAGGGCTCGATATCCGAGACGTCTAGACTGACCTTTTATCTGACTCTGATATCCTTGAAATCTTTAAAATAATAGATCGCTCGGGTTGCTGTTTCCATATAAGTGCGTCGGACTGGACATATTTAACGCACATCATGGCGGTGTCTCGTCAGGACGCGTTTACTTTCGCTGACACGTCGGACTTGAGCGCTTTCGACATTTTATTTTAATGAGAAATGCACCTCCTGTCTCACTCCCTGAGCAGTATTAATGAGTGAGGTCAGCTCTCCCTAATGAAACGGTGGGAGGCATGGAGGTCGAGGCTGCGAGCCAAGGAGAGAGAGAGAGAGAGAGAGAGAGAGACAGCGAAAGAGGGAGCTTCTCTCATTAAGATAACACGGGTGGAACCGCCATCCATCTGCCTACACCCCAACACTGTCATCCAACCAAACCCCCCCCCCCACCAAACAGCAATATTCTACAAAAACCACCAATCAAATCAACATGACTCGCACGTGCAGCATATTTAATATTTAAGTATTAAAGCATATTTAAACCATAAAACCATCCATCGCTATGGAATTTAGCCAATGGTCGGGAAGGTTATTATGGAAATGTAATAGGTTACAGGTTACAAATGACCCTATTCAAAATGTAATACGTCGTGTCACTTTTCAATGACTTTATACTAACAAAATTACTTTTCATGGGTCACTTTCATTCATCCACTAGGTGGCGCTTGGATTTAACATTCGAAGGAAAGAAAATCTCAAAACCCTATAGGTAAAATATATAGGTAAATAGGTTAAAACACCTGCATTTAATTACACGTTTTTTTTTTCTCAGTAACGAATTACTGTTACTTTTATTTTGTCATTAAATTACGTAACGCCGTTACATGTAACTAGTTACTCCCCAACACTGGTCATTATATCCTAGGTCTTTTAAATACAATACAATGTAGATGGATAGATTTTGACCTATTTACCTGCATTTTTACCCCTTATGTCCATATTTTATAGGAATAGGAACAAGTTTTACTATTCGCAAAATGATTTATATTTATTTATTAACTTGCTCACTATTGTGTTGCTCATCATCAAAGCTTTAGAAGTCCAGAAACCTGAAAAATTATGACAGGCGTGTAATTGCTCTGTTCTCTAATACGATTCTGTGCAGAATGATTTTTAGTTTAGTTTTATCATTCATTCATTCATGTTCTATCGCTTTATCCGATCTTCCCTCGGGTCACGGGGAGTCTGTGCCTATCTCAGGCGTCTATGGGCATTAAGGCAGGATACACCCTGGATGAAGTGCCAACCCATCGCAGGACACACACACACACACACACACACACACACATTCATACACTAGGGACAATATATATATATATATATATATATATATATATATATATATATATATATATATATATATATATATATATATATATATATATATATATCTATATATATATGATAGACAACATGCACACACACACATGGCAAATTGAACCAAGACCCTGGCGGTGTGAGCCACTACTATATATATATATATATATATATATATATATATATATATATATATATATGTGTGATAGAGAGATGCATCCTATTACCCCACCCATAAAATTGTCTAGACTAGACGTCTATGGTCATTAAAGCAGGATACACCCTGGATGGAATGCCAACCCATCACAGGACACACGCACACACACACACACACACATTCATTGTACATTAGGGACAATTTTTCAATGTGCCAATCAACCTGCCGTGCATGTTTTTTGGCTGGGGGAGGAAACCGGAGAAATCCGGAGAAAACCCCCCTGAAAAAACCCTATATATATATATATATATATGATAGAGAACATGCAAACTCCACACACACATGGCCGGTACGGGAATCGAACCCGGACCCTGGCGGTGTGAGCCACTTCTATATATATATATATATATATATATATAAAATAGAGAGAGGCATCCTATTACCCCACCCATAAAATTGTCTAGAAAATGGTATTTGATATGTCAAAGCAAAAAAAAACAAAAAAAAAACACTGCTTCTCCCCAAAAGAGTATGATGGATGAAGCTGTCACTGATGCGGCCTCTCAATTAAGTGGCTGTGTCTAAACACCGTTTATCTCCAATTTGCCTAAGTAGCAGACCACAGCATTCCACGAACGCACACACACACACACACACACACACACACACACCCTGCGGTTCTGACACACACACAGCTGTAATTAAGGGCAAGTGTGAACATCTGTAACGTCTTCTGTTTATTTACCCTCGAGCCCCCCAACGAGCATTCCAGCCACGAGACAAGATCACTTCAAGGGTGCTCTGACTAGTAAAGTGTCACATGGGCTTTGTTTTAACACAATGTCAACAAGAATGTACAACTTTATTTATATTTCAAGGTAAAGATCCTGCCAATATTATTTGTGAAGATTATTGAATTGCTGCGAAGTAATGGGCCTAATTTTGTTGTTGTTCTTGTTGTTGTTGCGAAGAGGTAAACAAATCAGTAAGTGACTCACATTAGTTAGGTACTCGAATCGGTAATCAAATAAGCTCGTTTTTCCAATCGGACCGTGACTCAAAACAGCTATTTAAGCAAATTAGCTATCTGAACAAATTCGAGTAGCTCTTCAAATCAGCTACTTCCTCAAATCAACTAATTCCTCACTTCAGCTAGAACCACAAATCGGCTAGTTCCTCAAATCAGCTAGTTCTTCATATCAGCTAGTTCCATAAATCAGCTACTTGCTCAAATCGGCTAGTTCCTCAAATCGGCTAGTTCTTCACTTCAGCAAGTTCCTCATATTAGCTACTTCCTCACTTCAGCTAGGCCCACAAATCGGCTATTTCTTCATATAAGCTAGTTACTCAAATCAGCTACTTCCTCACTTCACCTAGACCCACAAATCGGCTAGTTCCTCAAAACGGCTAGTTCTTCATATCAGCTAGTTCCATAAATTAGCTACTTACTAAAATCAGCTACTTCCTCAAATCAGCTACTTCCTCAAATAGGCTAGTTCCTCAAATCAGCTACTTCCTCAAATCAGCTACTTCCTCAAATCAGCTACTTCCTCAAATCAGCTACTTTCTCAAATCAGATAGTTCCTCACTTCACCTAGACCCACAAATCGGCTAGTTCCTCAAAATGGCTAGTTCTTCATATCATCTAGTTCCATAAATCAGATACTTACTAAAATCAGCTACTTCCTCAAATAGGCTAGTTTCTCAAATCAGCTACTTCCTCAAATAGGCTAGTTCCTCAAATCAGCAAGTCCAACAATTTGGCTAGTTCCTCAAATCAGCTACTTCTTCATATCAGCTAGTTCCTCAAATCACCTACTTCCTCACATCAGGTTAGTTCCTCATATCGGTTAGTTCCTCAAATCAGCTAAACCAACAAATCAGCTACTTAATCAAATTGGCTAGTCCCACAATATCAGCTACTTCCTCACATCGGCTAGTCCCACAAATTGGCTAGTTCCTCAAACCGGTTAGTTCCTAATATCAGCTACTTCCTCATATCGGCTACTTCCTCATATCAGCTACTTCCTCATATCAGCTACTTCCTCATATCAGCTACTTCCTCAAATCAGCTACTTCCTCATATCAGCAAGTCCAACAAATCGGCTAGTTCCTGAAATCAGCTACTTCTTCATATCAGCTAGTTCCTCACAGCGGCTAGTTCCTCACTTCAGCTAGTTCCTCAAATCAGCTAGTTCCTCAAATAGGCTAGTTCCTCAAATCAGCTATTTCTTCATATCCGCTAGTTCCTCAAATCGGCTAGACCAACAAATCAGCTACTTAATCAAATCTGCCAGTCCCACAATATCAGCTACTTCCTCAAATCGGTTAGTTCCTCAAATCAGCTACTTCCTATCAGCTACTTCCTATGCATCGCTCTATATCAGCAGAGATGAAGGAAGCCGACTGCTCTGACATCAGTATCTCAGCAGCATTATAAATGATCTAGTTAAACTGTATTGAACTGATCATAAAGTACATTTCATAGACGACAATAGTGATTACAATAGTGATTACAAATCATGCGTTGAATTGCGACCTGTGCGGGAATGCTTGTCGTTTTCCCTCTCCACGCTACACCGTACAGGACTGCCGAGCGCGCTCCGAACACAACGCAGGGTTTCACGTCACTCAGCAGCACGAGCACGGACGACTGGGCGCATTTCACCAGCCGCCTCGCGCACAACTCGCCTTTGTTCCCCCGAATGAAAAAGTCGCCTGTGACGTCCGAGGTGCTAAAACGCCAGGAAGGATAAAAGTGTCGCTCTCAGGCCGAACGTCACAGACACTACACTAATCTCTGAGGAAAAAATAAACGTTTATTATTTTAGCGTATCATTGGTGTTATATAGGACGATCCGGCGTTTTATTGCACTTATACCACTGCTAGCATTCAATGTATTATGTAATATAATAATCATACTTGAATAATCATAAGGGGGCATGGTTTCTTAGTGGTTAGCGCGTTCGCCTCATATCGCCAGGGTCCAGGTTCGATTCCTGTCTCGGCCATGTGTGTGTGGAGTTTGTGAATGTTCTCCCCGTGCCTCTGGGGGTTTTTCTCCGGGTTCTCCGGTTTCCTCCCCCGGTCCAAAAACATGCACGGTAGGTTGATTGGCACCTTGGAAAATTGTCCCTAGTGTGTGAATGTGTGTGTGAATCCTGTGATGTGTTGGCATTCCATCCACGGTGTATCCTGCCTTAATACCCATAGACGCCTGAGATAGACACAGACTCCCCGTGACCCGAGGGAAGATCGGATAAAGCGGTAGAAGATGAATGAATGAATGAATGGATGTTTATATCATTACTATTGTGAATGCAATCTGGCAAATATACAGTATAAAAAAGACATCTGAGTACTAAATTGCTATATTTATATACTTACTGTAAATAAACACGGTTTGATTTCAGATCAGAAGGTCATGGGTTCGAGTCCCCAGAAATACCAAGTTGTAACTGCTGGGTCCTTGAGCAAGGCGCTGAACATTGAATGACTAAGCGAGATGGATGATGTCATAAATGCAGGCGTAAATACGCACAAGCCGTGTAAAATCTAAATAAAGCGGATAAAGCGGTAGAAGATGAATGAATGAATGAATGAATAATCATACATTGTGGAAATATGTTAATGTAGAACACAAACCCCTGGGGGGGGGGGTGGCTTTAAAGCACTTGTCTGATGGCCAGGTTTCGCAGCCCACAGCCTGCATGCTGAGGTTTTTTTTTTTTTTGGTTCAGGCAACGCGCATGAAAGGCTGCATTATATCCTGCGGCAGGTGTGGACTCGAGTCGCGCCGCAGTAACCCGAAGCCTCGGAGGCCGAGCTGCACTTTTTAAAGAGGTGTTGGACAGTAAAGAGGCCGTGTGTGAGCGGAACAGACACACCCCGACCTGCTCACAGGTCACGCTCACATTACTGTGTACAAGATCCTACAATGATACGCTTATTTATATATATATATATATATATATATAAAAGAGGGTTTATCCTTATACGTGGTACTTATTTATTGAATACTGGTATTCACAGCCATTTCATATAACTATATAATAATAATAATAATAATAATAATAATAATAATAATAATAATAATTTATAAATGGACAAGAGCTGGCTCGTAAATGTGTCATAACTCATTATTATCACACGTAGCACTTGGCAGGATGTGTATGATTAATGCACTTCACTGTAATCGCTAATATGAGTTGCTTTCTATAGCAACAATGAGGATTCGTGACTCGTAGAGACTAGGTATTCAATTCTTTCTTTCTTTCTTTTCGTCTTTCTTTCTTTCTTTCATTCTGTCTTTCTTCCTGTCTTTCCTTCTTTCTTTTTTCTTTCTTTCCATCTTTTTTTTCTTTCTTTCTTTTTTTCTTTCTTTCTTTCTATTTTTTTTTTTTTTTTTTTTTTTTTTTTTTTTTTTTTTTCTTTTCTTTCTTTCTTTCTTTCTTTTCTTTTTTCACTTTCTTTCTTTCTTTCTATTTTTTTTCTTTATTCTTTATTTTCTTTATTTTGTTATTTCATTTCTGTCTTTTCTTTCTTTTTTTCTATCTTTCCATCTTTCTTTCTTTCCATCTTTCTTTCTTTCTGTCTTTCCTTTCTTTTTTCTTTCTTTCTTTCTGTCTTTCCTTTCTTTTTTCTTTCTTTCTTTCTTTCTTTCTTTCTTTTTCTTTCTTTCTTTCTTTCTTTCTTCTTTCCTTCTTTCTTTTTTCTTTCTTTCCTTCTTTCTTTTTTCTTTCTTTCTTTCTTTTTTTTTTTTTTTTTTTTCTTTCTTTCTTATTACCTTCTTTTCTTTTCTTTCAATAGCAACAATGGGAATTTATAATTCGTAAAGACTAGGTATTAAATTCTTTCTTTCTTTTTTTTCTTTCTTTCTTTCTTTCTTTCTTTCTTTCTTTCTTTCTTTCTTTCCTTTCTTTCTTTTCTTTTCTTTCTATAGCAACAATGAGAATTTATAATTCGCGGAGACTAGGTATTAAATTCTTGCTTCTTTCTTTCTTTTTTTCTTTCTTTCTTTCTTTCTGTCTTTCTTTCCTTCCTTCTTTTCTTTCCTTTCCTTTTCTTTTCTTTCTATAGCAACAATGACAATTCATAATTCCTGGAGACTAGGTATTAAATTCTTTCTTTTTTTCTGATTTTTTTTTGACGGAATGACGCTGGCGTTTGTCATCGCCGCGGTCATTTGATTCGTATATTATTCCTGGGCGTAAAAAAATATATATATATATTCCAGGCGGCTCGATTTGCAGGTTTGTGAAGTCTGATATTTGAATAAAGATTTACCTCAGCGCCGGCGTTTTCAAAAACCCGAGCTGGGCTAATATCTTCTGAAGCTCGGCCACGACCCGGAAAAATGCCTTCTGATGTCTATCAGCTAAAAAGGGATGCTGTTGCAAAGGCAGGCAGGACATGAAAGAAAGTCTGCTATGAAACATTTCGCGGTGAAGAAAGATGCCTTGATTTTGCATAGCGATGCACGTCGTTACCAAAACGGAAAAGATTCGTCCCCGGCCAAAAAAGTCAAACTATGAGGAAAGTCATTATGCCCATGCAAGCCAGACGTGGCCCCTCGACTCGGATCTCAAACACACACACACACACACACACACACACACACACTTGTGTAAACCTACACTCACACAGACACGCCGCTCCTTCCCCGAGCACCACAGGTTACAAAAGGGGCTGTTTGCTGACAGCTCGGAGGATTGGTGTAGCCCACATCCCCTTCCCTTCTGCTGATAAAGTGCTGCGATAAGCAAGACGACCCCCCCCCCCCCCACACACACACACAACACACACACACACACAGAACACCCCACCCCAAACCCCCCGAGGACCCGAGTGAAAGAGCGGCCTGTGTGAAGCGGGAACGGAGAGAGAGAGAGAGGAGGAAAGGGAGGACTCTGGGAAGGAAATAAAGAAGAGTGGATACACCCTCGCATTTGCATTCGCCGTTCCTCGATCGGAGGGAAAGAATTCAGGCTTTAGGAGGTAAAAAGAGAGAGAGAGAGAGAAATCGCCGCTTCCTTCCTTCCCTGCAAGGAGTTTCGAGCGATATATCCATTCATTCATTCATTCATCTTCTACCGCTTTATCCGATATTCCCTCGTGTCACGGGGAGTCTGTGCCTATCTCAGGCGTCTATGGGCATTAAGGCAGGATACACCCTGGATGGAATGCCAACCCATCGCAGGACACACACATACACACTCACATTCACACATTCATACACTAGGGACAATTTTCCAAGGTGCCAATCAACCTACCGTGCATGTTTTTGGACCGGGAGGAAAACCGGAGAACCGGAGAAAAACCCTGGGAACGACAGAACCGACAGAAAAACAGGAAAATAATCCCCTGAGGCACGGGGAGAACATGCACAAACTCCACACACACATGGCCGAGACGGGAATCGAACCAGGACCCTGGCGGTGTGAGGCGAACGTGCTAACCGCTAAGCCACTTTTTTTTACATGGGACCTTATTCAAGATCCTCGGTCGGGCTTTCGCTGCCCAATACAGTCGTTACAGAAACCCAGATGTAGATCTGAAATCCCAAATGAAGCCGAATGGAGAAAGTAGTGAAGGGAGGAAAAGGAGAAAGGACGGGGGTGGAAAGCTCCATGAGGATGACGTGAAGGAATAGACGGAGTCCTGACAGGAACCAGACGCTTCTGGGGAGCAGGATTATAAATCATTAGTCTTTAAAGTGTGTATAATTTGATGTCAAACAGGGATAAGTGTGTCCACGTCGGGAATAAGGGTCGTGAGAGGACGTGGAGACAGTGGAGACTTTCCATGGGCATTTAGGGACAAATCCGAGCGATCCAGGCAAAAGTATTCGGACAGCTTTATGTGGTTTATATTCACACACACACACAAACACACACACACACACACACACACAGTGTTGTATAGGAGATTATTGGATGCGAAGTCTTTTGGTCCATTTGATTGGCATTTTGAAAGTAAATGTTTATTTCTCTGTGCCAAAACTAAATAATAACCATTATAAAATAAATACTATTTAAAAAAAAAAAAGTAAATACAAATAAAGCAAAAAAAGTAGGCCTGTTAATCGGTTCAAATATTAATCGCACGTTTTCAATGTACCATAAATTAATACTTTTAATTTTTCTAATATTGTAACAGATGTTATAATTATAAACAGTTCTCGCAAAATCTCTCCCTTTAATAAATTATTATTTAATAATTATGGAAATTATTCTTTTAACATTCATTTCTTGTGTAAGTGTAAAATATGGGGCGTGGCTCCTTTA
>JACRUU010000017.1:4211910-4221910 GCA_030449085.1 Kryptopterus vitreolus
TCTTTATATATATATATATAATATAATATATATATATATATAATATATATATATAATATATATATTATTTTCCCCCTCTCCATCTCTTTCTCTCATGCTTTCTCACGCTCTCTTATATCTCTTTCTTCTGAACGTGTGATATAGATCCTGCACGTTAAACATGGCATAAAATCATGCAACGTTCCCGTATTTGGGGCTTTTTCTCTTCCCCGGCCGGAATATCGATCACGTGACCCTCACGACCCTCATCTAGACTATCCAGGATCATCCACTGTGCACTCGTTCCCCCGAAGCACACACACATTTCACGCAGCTAAACAGCGTAATGAACGCACTCGGCATGCTACGACTCAACACTACGTGATAAAACACCACTCAGCACCTGGTCTTTATGGAAGTCTCGAACGTCTCCCCCCCGAACTCATAAAAAAAGCCCTGTTGATGATCTGATGAGTTTAATCAGGTGTGTGTTAATACAGGTTCGCTCATGGCGCCTCTGGCGTCGCACCGTTAGCGCCGCAGCATCGGCTAACGCTTTGCGATACTCGCTCCTCGCAAGGACGCGGAACGGCTGTCGGGGGTTTTGGTTCCAAATGCGGGGCGTCAATCGCGCCTTTGTTTTGGTCGCTCGGGAGAAAAACGGCAACGTTTGTTAAAAGACGCGTCACGGTACGGAGGAGAAAAGACCAATGCTCTGCCTTGGTGTGTGTTGTGTGTGGGTGTGTTGTGTGTGTGTGGGGCTCAAATCTCCCATAATCCCCTTTGAAGGATTCACATGTTCAGCGCTCGACGAGAAGACTTCTCACGTAGATCTCACCAAAGTATTTTTATTTACTACAAGCTTTATGTAGAATGTAGAAGAGTTTAAAGCACAACAACCAAATAAAAACAAAAAACAACAATAAACAAACAAACAAAGAAAAGCTTTCATCAGGGATTATTATCTTTTTATTATTATCTTGTATTCTAATTTTCTCAAGAGAGGTGGTGGAAGAACAACTGGGTCGGATGTACAGTGGTGTGAAAAAGTGTTTGCCCCTTCCTGATATCCTTGTTATTAGCCTCTAAAAGCCTTCCAATGCGATGACGGGCCCAACAATTCCCCCACGGCGCTGTAACAGACTCGTTGTAAGCGATCGCAAATACGCTCGAACAGTATATTTAGGTTCAGGGGGCAAACAGTTTTTCACACGGGGCCATGTAGATTTTTTTTCCCCTTATAATGCAAAACTTCATGGTTTTTTTGTGATCTTTGATTAATAGTGAAATTGCTTGAAGATCTGAAACATTAAAGTGTGACAAAAAATAGGGGGCAAATACTTTTTCACACCACTGTAGGCGTCCCTTATGTGATTATTCCTAAATATTATAATATATACTAATATATATCACTTCCTCTTCTCTCTCTCTCACTCTCTCCTTTCTCTCTCTCTCTCTCTCTCTCTCTCTCTCGTCTCTCACTCTATCTCGTCAGCCCTATCTCTTCTTCTCTTAGCAACTCTCCTCGCCTTTCTTTGTTTTGCCCTCTCTATCTCTTTCTACACACACTCTCAATTCATCCATATTTTTCCCCCTCTCCATTCTTCTCTCATGCTTACTCCACTCTCTATTTTCACTCCTTTATAGATATATATATATATAGTGATAGATCGATAGATAGATAGATAGATATCTAGTAGATAATAGATAGATAGATAGATATAGATAGATATATATAGATTATATAGCACAGTGAAATTATTTTTTCGCATATACCAGCTTGTTGGTAGTTGGGGGTCAGAGCGCAGGGTATCAGCCATGATACGGCGCCCCCTGGAGCACAGAAAGTTAAGGGCAAGTTGGATCCTTGCTCAAGGATCCAAGGGTGGCAGCTTGGCCATACCGGGACTCGAACCCGATCAAATGTCCAGCACCTTAAACCTTAAACCACCCCTAAAACTGTTACCTTAAACTGTTACCCCAAAGGCGGAGGAATATAATTGTATAGAAATGTCACAGCCACAGACGGGTTTAATGTCCGGGTAATAATCCTCGGATGTACATATCTTTAAGGTCTTTAAGGTGTGTCGGATAAATACAGCAAAATAAAAGCATGATACATTCATTTGTTCATTCATTCATCTTCTATCGCTTTATCCGATCTTTCCTCGGGTCACGGGGAGTCTGTGTCTATCTCAGATGTCTATGGGCATTAAGGCAGGATACACCTGGGTAGAATGCCAACCCATCGCAGGCCACACACACACCCACACACACAAACAAAAAAAAGGGGGCGAAAACAAGCATACGGGGGAGAAAAGAAAAAAACAACGACACACACAATATCATACACTAGTGACAAAATTTCCAAGATGCCATCACGCTAAACCAGTTCAATGTTTTTGGACACTGGGGATAACAACCTATGAACACCGGAAAGGAAAAAAATAACAAACCCCCTGAATGCCACCGATGAGAGAACAATGCCAACCCACACACACATAGGCCGATACGGTAATCGAACACCTCCCTGGCGTGGAGTCCGAAACGTGCTAACCCTAATCCCCGGAGCAACGATACAATAAAACTTAAAACTAATATTATAAACGCCTAAATGTTTTTGTCTCTATGTTTTTTGAAAAATGTCATTGCATCACTATTAATAATAAGTAAATAAATAATAATAAAAAAAATGTATAAAAAAAATATTTTATAATATTGAATACATTAAAAAAATATAAAATAATATTCTATAAAACGAATATAATAAATATTAATATAAATATAATACTTTTTTAATTCTTCGTTTAAAAAAACCAAAAAGAAACTATACATATCTTATTTATATATATAATATTATATATATATATATATATTCTAATATATATATATATAAGTATATATCTATAATCATATATAATATTATATATTTACAGATCTGTGTGCTTCTTTTGCACCATCTCGATACATGGAGTGTGAAACCCAGTGTTGGACTCTGGATCGGAAGATCACAGGTTCAAACCCCACCACCACCACCACCACAATACAACTAGTGGGCCCCTGAGCAAGGCCCTTAACCCTCACTTGCTCAGTTGTAAGTCCTCGCCTTGGATAAATGCGCCTACCAAATGCTGTAAATGTGCCCCACACTGCTCGTCTCCTCACTGGATCTGCGCAAAGGAATATTTTTGCTAGCTTTGGATATTAGCTCTAACGTATTGTGTGTTAGCGGCGGACGGAGTCATGTGACCGAAGCAAGGAGTCGTACGTAGACTGATACGGCGGAGAAAATCGGGTCATTTTCCCAATTAAAACATCGTTAAAAACTGAGATAATAAATAAATAATGGAAATAATGTAAATTGTGCATTGTGTCTAGACGGCCCCGGGATAGACTGGAGGGGAAGGGGGTGGGGAGGGGGGCGGGGTTATACGATATAAAAAAAACGCTATTCTGCCGATAGAAAACCAATTCCTGTTCTCTAGGAGTAGAAACGATGAATCAGCGACGAATCAAAAGTCGCTTGAAGAATGGAAGGAAGAAAGGCGAGCATCGTTCAGGTTTAGTCTCGATCCGGCGCAGAGCTCTAAACACGGCCTTTTTTTATCCGAGACGGAGGCGTTCAAACGCCAAGGTTTCCTCCGACGCTCGGACAGGAGGCACGTCGCTGCGGCTCCATGTTTGTTTTCTCTCCCTGACCCCGGGGTGTTCACGCAGCTCCAGAAGAATGAAGTGCATCTTTTTGAAGCCGCTTGAGGAACAGGAAGGAAATCTTTCTTTGCTTGATTTTCTTTCTTTTTCCTTTTGTGTTGTATCTACGGAATGACTTCCTTCTCAAATAAAGAAAGGGTTTAGTCTGGGCCGGGTCTGCGTGTGGAACAAGCCGCGTGGTTTTCCGCTCAGGAGAACCCTCCCCGTCCCGTTTCTAAACAATGAACGTGAGTTTCTGGTCGATACTTCAAGGAGGTTCAAGGAGGATGGTAAATATTGAGGAATCCACTCCCATAGTTCCTCCTTCACTATTCACATGGAACCATCTCCTGTCTCCAGGTGTAGAGCGCCAAGGATGAAGCCCAAGTGAACCTCAGGTACTCTACGAACGAACACTATTTGCGAACTTTCGCCGATAACGGACAAACCTGCCCGCAAAGTCGAATTTGTTCGCAAAAAGGAGCCGTTAGAGCTTAATTAGCTAACGACTAATTATCTAGCGATTAATCTGAGTTTATGGTTATTGGCACGGTGGTTTAGTGGTTAGTACGTTCGCCTCACACCGCCAGGGTCCGGGTTCGATTCCCGTCTCGGCCATAGTGTGTGTGTGTGTGGAGTTTGCATGTTCTCCATCCGTGCCAAGGGATGGTTTTTCTCCGGTTCTCCTGGTTTCCTCCCCACTGCCCCGGGGGGGTCCAAAAGGTAGGTTGCATTGGTACCTTGGAAAATTGTCCCTAGTGTATAAATGTGTGTGTGTGTGTGTGTGTCCTGCGATAGGTTGGCATTCCATCCCTGGTGTATCCTGCTTTAATGCCCATAGACGCCTGAGATAGACACAGACTCCCCGTGACCCGAGGGAAGATCGGATAAAGCGGTAGAAGATAAATGAATGAATGAATGAATGAATTTCACCAAGGTTTGGCCCAGCGAGCTTCCGTAGTTCCTTTTGCGAAATGTCAAATACAGCATGGTGAATCCGAAACGCTCGTTTCCGTGAGGGGGCGGGGTTTCAACAGTCCTATGGAAACGATTCGGGTTTGTAACTTCAGACGTTCAACAAAAGCCAAAAGCCCCACTGTAACATTTATCTAAAATTTGTAAATGAAACGGCATGACACATTTATTCCAAACACAATCCACGGTGTTGAATGGGGTTAGACGGGAGGTGTGTGTGGTGTGTGTGTGTGTGTGGCGCCTGGTGGGATAAACATGACACCGAAGCTCCCACACCCCTTCCACCCCCACACCATCACCACACACGCCACACACACACAATGCCACACACACATCGCTCATACACACGCCAGTATCATTATATGTTCGTAAAAAGATGTTCATATGGCGTATTAACTATTGTCTCCTAACTATGTTTTGTAAAAAACAGATAAGATATATATATATATATATATTCATTGGGGATCTTCCCTTGGTTCACAGGGAGTCTGTGTCTATCTCAGGACGGGTCTATATGGGTATTAAGGTTAGGATACACCCTGGATGGAATGCCAAACCCATCACAGGATACACACACACAACACACACACACACACTTCATAACCTAGGGACAAATTTTACCAAGGTGCAAACAATCAACCTACCGTGCATGTTTTTGGACTGGGGGAGGAAAACGGGTAACCGCGGAGAAAAACCCCCCTGAGGCACGGGGAGAACATGCAAACTCCACACACACATGGTCGAGACGGGAATCGAAACCCGGCCCTGGAATTGTGAGGCGAACTACTAGCCACTGTACCCCATATATGTATATATATATATATAATATATATATATATAGATATATCATATGTATATATAATATAAAATATATATATAAATATCGTATATATACTATATATTACCTGTGCAGTAATACATACAGCAACACCGACGCTCGTTGGTTATTTTCCTACAACAGCAGCCCTTCAAGACTTTCATTTCCTCCCACACTCCACGCTACGGGCCATGTATCCGGGCTGTTTGGGGAAATTTGGGTTGTTTTCCGAGGAAGCGCACTTCAATCCTACGTTGTTCACAACGCATTTTTTACCATGTTAACCATTATAGCGCACTATGGAAAAGAAAAATAACAAGAAAACAAACACACACTATGTAATGTTTCATTTAACATTAACACACACACACACACACACACACACACTCTATCTCTCTCTTCTCAGTGCCTCCAGGGGGTTCTTACACTTGGCTGCCCGACGTCGGGTTACACTCCGGCTCCGTTCTGTCATGTTAGCAAACAAAGCAGTCGCTGCGCAATCACGGATTAATAGTGTCTAATCTTACACACAATGACGCCTTTCACTTGTACAGCCACGCGGAGTGTGTGTGTGTGTGTGTGTGTGTGTGTGCTGGATGTGTGAGTGCGTTTGAGAAACCGTAGACAGAAGAGGTATTTGTTTATACTGTCATAAAAAAGCTTGTACTTGTGTTGTGTGTGTGTGTGTGTGTGTGTGTGTGCACACACACTTTTTTATACAATAAAAAATAATTATACAATATTTCAAAAATACAATATTTAAAAAATATAAAATAAAAAAAACATAATATTTATTTTTGAATGAATTGAAGGAGTAATATTACTAATACTAAAGCACTAAATAATTAAATAAGTACAAATAATAGTACAAATAATAATATAAATAAAAATAATGTAAATGATATGAAAGATCTTAATCATACAATAAAAACAATAAAAAAATAAGATTAAAGTAGCCAAACGTTGTGCACAGCATATTCATGAATTAAATAAACAATTGAATTAAATACAATAAAAAAAATGTGACAAATAATATACATAATATTAAAGTACTAAATAATTAAAAAAGTACCAAAAAATAATACTCAAACAGAAAAATCAACAGTTAAATTAATCCATTGAATAACTATATAATAAATAAACAATTATTAAATGAGATATATATGCAAATAATTTAGCCAAATTGTGTGCAGCAACGCATGCAAATACATAAATAAACAACCAAACAAATTATATAATTTAAAAAAAAGGTTACAATCTCTATGGAACAAGTATTTTTTTACAAGTTATTTATTTTAATTATTTTTCTATGTTTTTATTTTACAATGTTGACATACTCCCAGTGTGTCATTTCCGTAAACCTTGTTTACTTCAGGTTTAGAATTGCGAGTTGGAAACACTCTTAAACCTTAAACACACACACACACACACACACACACACACACACACACATCAGTGTTGCAGAACACACCAGTGTAATCTAATTTCCCTCCATCATTTTAGATACGTATATCCACGTCAGCATTAGAGGGTTAAGGGCCTTGCTTAAGGGCCCAGCACAGGCAGCTTGGGCACAGGCAGCTGGGATTTGAACCTATGACCTTCAGATCAGATGTTCTTATTCACTGTTTTGACTTGAACACACACACACACACACACACACACAGTGCAAAATAGAAAAACAGAGAGAAATAATGAACTGAAAACACACTACAGGCGAACACGGTAGGGTAACAAACACAAACTAAAGCTCACGTGACTATAAAAAACACTGTAGAGGGATAAAATCTGTGATTTAAGGGGCTGATCAGAAGGTTGCGGGTTGGAGCCCTGGTATCGCCGAGCTGCCACCCTTGGGCCCTTGAGCAAGGCCCTTAACCCTCTATCCTCCAGGGGGCGCTGTATCATCGCGATGCACGTGTAATCACGGCGACAGATCCGGGGTCCTTCGGCGCACACGGACTCGCTCTCTGTATTCGTCAGCGTGTATTTTTGGGCTTCATGGTCTGGCTGTTGGCAGTCGAGCGCGACGGTGTCTCACGTCCAGACGCTCACCCACCCACACACACACACACACACACACACATATGCGTATACATGCATATACACAGATGTTGTGTGCACATGTGGGCCTGGTTAAGTGATTCAATCCTTCGGTTATGTAAGATCAGGCTGTATGTGTGTGTGTGTGTGTGTGTCGGAGACTATAGTATTGGCCCGATATATATCTTGGATATCTTATTATATTGTATTATCGGTCATCACGTCAGCGTCACTCCGTCTTCCGGATCCACCAAAAAAGAGACTCTCGTTTGTCTCACGAGCGAAAGCGGCGACCATGACTCGGACGCTCAGCTCCGTCAAACGAAAGCCTCCAAGGCCGAACCTCGTCTGCTCGGTGACGGTTGTTTGCTTTTCTTCTTAATTCCTGCACATGCTCAAGTGAAAGATGTGCACAGGACAAAGGAGGAGGGGGAAAAAAAAGGGTTTGGTCACGGGCTTTTCAGGAAACCTACCAGCCAATGAAGTTATTAATAGAAGGAGGGGGAAAAAAAGAGGCGTGAGAAGGAGGGAGGCGGGTCTGCGGAAGAGTCGGAGGAGGGAACGCAGACTGATGAATCATATGTGCGTCTCTCTGCCGTACGGTACAATCCACATGGGGTTTTTTTTGGGCGATTCGGTAGCACAGCCGCAGAGCAAACAGGGATAAATGATCCCCCGGAGATGAATTTATTATATTTCTATTTACAACGTGAAAAACAAACAAACAAACAAACAAACAGGAATTACAAACGCCACTGACTTTATTACACATTTATTACAGCAGGGTTAATATAGACATCAGGATTTGCTCGGTCATTTTTATAATTCCGCAAACAATAATGTGCATTATTGTGTTTATTATTTTTATTACCTTTATGTCACATTTTCCACATTTGTTATTATTGTCTTGTAGGAATAACAGCATGTTTTTCCGAGTTTTAATCAAATTACTATTATTTTTATTTTAATTATTATCAATTATATAATGCTATATATTCAATTCATGTTTGTATATCATATATATATATATATATATATATAGATATATATTCAATATCTACTATGTATATATAGATATATATATATATCTATATATATTAGATATATAGATATATATATAATATAACAATATATTTTCTATCTATCTATTCCATAGTATTATTACATTATCCTTATGCTATATATATATATATATATAATATAATAGTTAAATATTTGACTGCGATTAAAAAAAAGAATAATAAATACTCATAATATTATACAATGTCAGTAATATAACATAAAGAAACAATATTATTATTCTTGTCATGATAGCATGTTTATTATATATATATATAAAAAGATATATATATATATAATATATCATATATATATATATATATATATATATATATATATATATATATTTCTATTATTGGTACATGCAATAATGATAATACAATATTGTAGTTTCATATATATATATAATATATTATTCTATATATATATATAATCTATTCTCTATATCTATACTAATATTCAATCCTCAGAATCAATAATGTTCTCTCTATTATATACTGACATCATAGTAAAATATTTACATTACCCATTATGTCTATAGTTTAATCTACAAAAACAATGTATGTAAACTTTCTTTAATCATGTTAAAAAGCACTTAAGAAAAACAATGACAAACAAAAAAGCATTTTAGTCTGTAACAGACACATTTATTTACAAAAAAAACATTCTTTTTTGCTTTGTTTGCGATACAAATAGTGAATAAAGAAACCATGTAATATCTGCAACAATGACGGTATTTTTTAACAATGTGTGTGTGTGTGGGTGTGTGTGTGTGTGTGTGTGTGTGTGTGTGTGTGTAAGAGATGAGAAGAGTGTTTTAAAAGCCGCCGCATTCCTACGGAGACGGATATTTCGCACTTCAGCATTTGTCATTCGTCGGGAACGTATTACTGCACGCTCAGCACAAAAAGAAAAGGCCTCTCCGACTCGTCTGACGAGTGGAAGACCTTCTCGCCGCGCGGCCCCGAAGAAGAAGACTTATTACCTAAAGGAATGCACTAACGACGGCGTTTCGCGTCTGAACCCAGAGGCCCGAGCTGTGATTTCAATTAATATGTGATTAACAGAGCAGGACTCCATTATGGCATGTTTCATATGTAGGTACTAGTGTTACATTTTGAAGCGCGTCCGTGCCAAAGTCGTTCCAGTGTCCTTATAAAAAGAAATGAAATGTTTGGATTGGAGCGCGAGCGCGAGCGCGGTGCAGCCGCTGTGCTGAAATATGTTTGATTTGGAGGTGCGTGGAGTGTCGTTTAACCCCGTCTCGGTCATGAACTATCCCATTATGACTACAGCTACCCTCTACCCTCCCCTGCACTGCCCTGCCCTGCCCTGAATACCTGCATAGGGGTTCGGGTCTGGGGGGAGGGGTTGGGGCGTTGGAGGGGGTACTTGTTTTATGCCTTACACAACTCAATTAAACCACGAGGCCTTGCT
>JACRUU010000017.1:4226910-4244410 GCA_030449085.1 Kryptopterus vitreolus
TAAACTGATTTATTTGTTTGTTTGTTTGTTTGTTTGTTTGTTTGTTTGTTGACACTATGGTGTCACTGGGTCCAAATTTGATTGGTTGTCTAGAATTGCATTTCTTTTTTTTTTTATATATATATATATAAACTGAACATTATACATGTTTACATTCTTACAGCTGTTAGAATCCGCTGACACTGGAGACTCCTTCCACTGTTTTTGCACTGCTAAACCCGCAATGGGAATCCAATCAGAGAGCCTGACATTTAAGCCCCGCCTTCTGACCAATCAGAATTGAGAACACAACATTGGATTCTTTCAGTACTGATATAAAAAAAAGCCTAACTCTTATTGCATGTGTTGCCCTCTTATGTATACACACACACACACACACACACACACACACACACACACACACACACATACACACACACACACACACACACACACACACACACACACACACACACACACACACACACACACACACACACTTTTATTACCCATAATGTGGAAAGGAGCAGCACTCACCCCAAACACAGATTCTCAGCTGGTGTAAACACCAGTCCTTTCCGCAATCTGAAATAAATGGGCCAGACACAAATCACAGATTCACACACACACACACCACACACACACACACACACACACAAAAACACACACCCACACACACACACACACACACACACACACACACACACCCCAAGCTTTTCTTTTGCTGCTCCATCTACTTATACAGCACGTCCCATCCTGGTGTTTTGAAAGTAAATGATATTACCTTCTCCTCTGATTAAAAGTACGTCTGGTCTTTTTAAAACGCTGCTTGTTTTTTAACGATACTGGAATTGAAATATTTAAAAGGCAAATATGTGTGATTTGACAACAAGTCTGACATGTTGGGTTGAGTGGGAGGAGCCTAATGCGCTCAAGTCGTAACCTCCCCTTTAAATACGTTTCAATCTATAAGATATTAAGCATACACTTATATGGGGTACCTCTAAGATATATAATCCTGTCTACTGGTTTAACTGGGAGAAAGAAAGAAAGAAAGAAAGAAAGAAAGAAAGAAAGAAAGAAAGAAAGAAAGAAAGAAAGAAAGAAAGAAAAAAGAAAGAAAGAAAGAAAGAAAGAAAGAAAGGAGGTTGGAAGAAATAATGGAGAGAGAGATAAAGAAAGAAAAGAAAAAGAAAGAAAGAAAGAAAGAAAGAAAGCATTGAGGAAAAATCAAGAAAGAAAAAATAAAGGAGGTTGGAAGAAATAATGGAGAGAGAGAGAACACACACAGACAGACAGACAGAAAGAAAGAAAGAAAGAAACGAAAGAAAGAAAGAAAGAAAGAAAGAAATGATTGAGGAAAAAGCGAAAGAATAAAAAAAAAAAAAAAAAAAAAACGAAAGATGTGAGGCTGAAAAAAATAAAGGAGGTTGGAAGAAATAATGGAGGGAGAGAGAGAGAGAGAGACAGACATAAGAAAGAAAGAAAGAAAGAAAGAAAGAAAGAAAAAAAGGATTGAGGAAAAATAAAAAGAAAGAAGGTTGGGAGGAAAAGGGAAAGAAAGAAAGAAAGAAAGAAAGGATTGAGGAGAAATAAAGAAAAAAGGTTGGGAGGAAGAGGGAAAGAAAGAAAGAAAGAAAGAAACCACCCTTTAATACAAATCTATCTATAAGATAAGAGATTTAAAGTGAGGCTGGTTTGTTTACATGTCGGATATTTTTCCCTTTTTGTTTATGGAAATTGAAAATTTAAAGGTATAATATTAAACTAGATTTTCAGACTACGAAAAGCCTAATATGTTCATTTCAAGGCTGGCCCCGCCCCTTTTTATAAGCATCGATCAATAAGGCGTAAGTATATAGTACCTCGAAGATATAAATATATATATATATAAGTATATAAATCTCTATAAACTAATCTACATGGTTTAGTGGGAGGGGCCAAATATATATGTGTATATATATATATATATATATATATATATATATATATGAAATTTGAATTCGATTCGAGACGTCAAAAAGAGTGTTTGGTTTAGTTTGTTTATTGCGTTCAATTAGTGGGAGGAGCCTAATTATGCTCATTTCGACTCTGACTCCACCCCTTTATATAGCAATCATTCATTCCGCTATATCCGATCTTCCCTCGGGTCACGGGGAGTCTGTGCCTATCTCAGGCGTCTATGGGCATTAAGGCAGGATACACCCTGGATGGAATACCAACCCATCACACACACACACACACACACACACACACATTCACACACACATTCATACACTAGGGACAATTTTCTAGTTTTCCAAGGTGCAAATCAAAATCAACCTAAACCGGAAAACTACCGTGCATGCATTTTTTTTGGACCGGGAGGAAAAACCGGAGAACCCCGGAGCACGGGGAGAACATGCACGAGCTCCACACACACATGGCCGAGACGGGAATCGAAACCCGGACCCTGGCGTTTTTTTTGTTTTGTTATTATTATTATTATTACTACGTGATATCATTTTCAATATTTCATGGTGTGAAAGGTTTACCCATACTTTTGTAGAGTGCACTGGCAGCGTACAAGCAGGTCTGGTTTTCCTCTCTTTGTTTTCTCCGTCCTCGGGCTACAATTAAAGAAAGTGTGTAAAGATTACACACCAGACACACCACAGTCCAACTCCTACACGCCGGCGCTCCGGATCCAATGTTTACAAGCCGTAAAAGCTAATACGCCACTTAAAGCACAGCGTATGTGTAATAGGCCTTTAACACAGCAGCAGCGTTACTGCAGGAAAATCCCTAATTGCACCTTTAATCCCACAGCGGCTCGCTCGGATAAGAGATGGGTGTAAAAGGTGACTCTTTGATTCCTCCGCAAGGTTCGCTGCCAGACGCGTCGAGCACCAATCGCTCGGCGTCGGACGCGTAATACATGCATATTACACCGACTCAAATAAATAAATAAATAAATAAATAATAATAAGAGGGAGGGGCACGGTGGCTTAGTGGTTATCACGTTCGCCTCACACCGCCAGGGTCCGGGTTCGATTCCTGTCTCGGCCATGTGTGTGTGGAGCTTGCATGTTCTCCCCGTGCCTCAGGGGGTTTTTCTCCGGGTTCTCCGGTTTCCTCCCGGTCCAAAAACATGTACGGTAGGTTGATTGGCACCTTGGAAAATTGTCCCTAGTGTGTGTGAATGTGTGTGTTGTGTGTGTGTGTGTGTGCCCTGCGATGGGTTGGCATTCCATCCAGGGTGTATCCTGCCTTAATGCCCATAGACACCTGAGATAGGCACAGGCTCCCCGTGACCCGAGGAAAAATCGGATATAGCGGTAGAAGATGAATGAATGAATGAATGAATAATAATAAGAGGGAGGGGCACGGTGGCTTAGTGGTTATCACGTTCGCCTCACACCGCCAGGGTCCGGGTTCGATTCCCTTCTCGGCCATGTGTGTGTGGAGTTTTACATGTTCTCCCCGTGCCTCCGGGGGTTTTTCTCCGGTTTCTCCTTCGGGTTCTCCGGTTTCCGGTTTCCCCCCCGGTCCAAAAACATGCACGGTAGGTTGATTGGCACCTTGGAAAATTGTCCCTAGTGTATGAATGTGTGTGTGTGAATGTGTGTGTGTGTGTGTCCTGTGATGGGTTCGGCATTCCATCCAGGGTGTATCCTGCCTTAATGCCCATAGATGCCTGAGATAGACAGACTCCCCGTGACCCGAGGGAAGATCGGATAAAGCGGTAGAAGATGAATGAATGAATAATAATAAGAGGCGTCTCCGGGCCTCGTCTATCTATCACCGGGAATCCTCTGCTCCATTACAAAGTACTACTACGCCTGTAAGTACGGCGCCATGGTACCGACCGAGCAGCCAGACAACAACAACAACAACAACGGGGACATGATATTTGTATGGTATATGGTTATATGGTTTTCCCTGGCGCGGTTTTTTTTTTTGTTGTTTTTTTTTATTAAAACTTGCACGCTAAACGTTACGGATCTGCTTGTGGAAGCACGCATGGCACCCCAGGTACGTTCTGGTATAAATCAGATTCGACAGAACAACGGCGATCCTGTCTGGGAGAACCCGAACCAAGCCCAGTCCAATCACAAAAGCAGACGCTTTGAGGAACGGCTGTATCTATAACATAGATAATGGATAATAATTAGCAGTTCAGATAATTAAGTGAACATCAGGGTTAGTCATATCCATCCCAGGAATGCCAGATACACGGGTGACGAACATGAACACTAAATCTTCTAAATCTTGACTTCTACTAATCTTCTAAAAAATACCGCTTTATCCGATCTTCCCTCGGGTCACGGGGAGTCTGTGTCTATCTCAGGCTGGTGTCTATGGGCATTAAGGCAGGATACACCGTGGTGGATGGAATGCCAACCCATCCACCCGCAGGACACACACACACCACACACCACAGCACAGACACACACACACACACACACACACACACACACATAACACACATTCATACACTAGGGAACAATTTTCCAAGGTGCCAATCAACCTACTGTGCATGTTTTTTGGACCGGGGGAGGAAACCGGAGAACCCGGAGAAAAAACCCCCTGAGGACACGGGGAGAACATGCACAAACTCCACACACACACATGGCCGAGACGGGAATCGAACCCGGACCCTGGCAATGTGAGGCGAACGTGCTAACCACTAAAACCACTGTGCGTACAGGGGTGACGTGTACGCCGGATTTCGAAAAAAAAAAAAAAGCACAAATGAACTTGACCAATAGAATGATCATAATCCGGTGGGAGGGGTGTGGCTTAGTGGTTTAAAGCACCGGGATACTGATCAGAAGGTGGAGGGGGATGGGTTCGAGTCCCGGGAATCGCCGAGCTGCCACCCTTGGGTCCTTTTGCAAGACCTAACCTTTGCTCCAGGGGGCGCCGCATCATGGCTGACCATGTGGTTCTGACCCCGGCTTCTAAACATGCTGGGATTCTATATATATATATATATATATATATATATATATATATACATATATATATTATATATATATATATATATATAGATATATAGTAGAAATTCCACACTCAATACGTTTTTTTTTTGGGAGTATTTTGTTTTTTATTTCTACCCCTTACATTTCTATATATATAATATATATATATATATATATATATATATATATATATATCTATATTATATATAGATATATATATATATATTATATATATAATATATATAGTATACTACACTACCATAAGTGGAATACTTAATTAATCCCATAAAGAAATAATGGGTAATCTGAGAAATATCAGCACAATGCTATGCCGGCTATACCAGAGCAATAGCCGGGAGTCTACCTGCCACCTTTCCGACCCCTGAGGCCGGCATCGGACGTGGCTCCCGAAGCCTGCCACGCAGGGAAACAAGTAAGTGCCAGCCGCGTCGCACGGCCATAACTCAACCCCGACTGCTGGGGATGAGACTTCATTAGAAAGGCTACGACCTACAAATAGCACCCCTGCCTGCAATAAATTCCCAAAATGGCGCCTGCCAAGCAAAGCCTCTCTCACTCCTTTCATTAAAATAGTTAACACTCAATCAAGCGAGACGGGCGACTCCCACGGGCGTGGGGAGGGAAGAAAAAATTCGGAACCCGAGCCATTTAAAGTAGCGTGTCCTCTTTAAAACACGATGAATTATTTGCTGGTCGCGAATCATTCCCGCCATCCTTTTCAAAAGGATTTCTGTACCCCCCCCCCCCCCCCCCCCCCCACTACCCCCCCCCCCCCCCACCAACCCCCCTTACCAACACCCAAAAGAGAGACCGCGGTGTCAGTCGGAGCCGTGCGACGCAACCAAAATATTTTGCATAATAGTTAGTTACTGCGCTACATGCATCAGGAGAAGCTGTCAGTCCAGGTCCTCTGGCTAATTAAACAAGCCTGAGGGTTTCGGCGTTGGTTTCCACGCAGGGGCGGGCAAATTTCCCAGCGATTCCCCGGCGCTTTCGGAGCGCTGGATCATCACGTCTCATTAAATCACACTCCTCCTCGTCATTATCAGAAACGCCGACGCACAAAGGAAACGCTGACTAAACAATCGCCGAGTCGGCAGAAAGAGAGGGAGGGAAAAAAAAAAAAAAAGAAGACAGAGATGGATTAATGCTAAACCTCATCAGTTACGACAAGCCTCTGCTTATTCCCGTTTAACAGAGACGTCTCTGGAACGCGTCCGATCACGGGCTATATCAAATCAAATCTATTCCGTGTCATTTTCCTGAAGCTTCTTTATATTATTTTCCTCTCAGGACTAAATATATATATATATATATATATATATATATATATATATATATATATATATATATATATATATATTTTACCTCCAGGATCCGGGTTCGATTCCCGTCTTGGCCATGTGCGTGTGTGGAGTTTGCATGTTCTCCTCATGCCTCCGTGCTCTCCCCGTGCCTCGGGGGGTTTTTTCCCCTCCGGGTTCTCCGGTTTCCTCCCCCGGTCCAAAAAATATGCACGTACGTAGGTTGATGAATATGAATGTGTGTGTGTGTGTGTGTGTGTGTGTGTCCTGCAATGGGTTGGCATTCCCTCCAGGGTGTATCCTGCCTTAATACCCATAGACGCTTGAGATAGGCACAGACTCCCCGTGACCCGAGGAAAGATCGGATAAAGCGGTAGAAGATGAATGAATGAATGAATGAATATATATATAGGCAGGATACACCCTGGGTAGAATGCCAACCCATCGCAGGCAAACACACAAACATGGGCATCACACACACAAACACACACACAAACACACACACACATTCATACACTAGGGACAATTTTCCAAGGTGCCAATCAACCTACCGTGCATGTTTTTGGACCGGGGGAGAAAACCGGAGAACCCGGAGAAAAACCCCCTGAGGACACGGGGAGAACATGCAAACTCCACACACACATGGCCGAGACGGGAATCGAACCCGGACCCTGGAGGTGTGAGGCAAACGTGCTAACCACTAATATGCCACATTTCAACGTATAATTCAGATCCACCAATACCAATTCACAAATCCACCATAACCGGGGCCCCTGAGCAAGGCCTCCTAAAATCATAACTGCACATGGATTAATACAGACATATGTCAAGTGCCATAAATGTATCACAGTGTACACACACACACACCACACACACACACACACAGTCTCACCTGAATCGTAGCTCCTCCTCCCCCGTTAGGAATGTCACACTTGTCCACATCCTCCAGTTCCGTCTTGTCTTCCATCGGTCTCTCCCTCGGTGTGCCGTTGAATCGGACTCAAGCTGCTGTAAAAGTCACTGGTCTCGACCAGATGCCCCTCAGTTTGCCATTCGGAACTGTGGATTAGTGCAGAAGCTCACTGCTGCCATCTGTCTGTGAGGAGACAAACTACAAGTGAGTTACAGCAGTGTTGATATGAATATGTTAGTTATTGAAATTAGTGTATCCAGTTAACACATTATTACTTTATACTGTATGGGCCTGATTATAATTAATTAATTAATGGGGGGATCTAATAATTATTTAATGCAGTTTCTAAACAGTTTCTCAGTGGTATATATATATATATATATATATATATATATATATATATATATATATATATATATATATATATATATATATATATATATATATATATATACGGGAGGTGGTATCTCAGTGGTTAAGGTGTTGGCCTACGGACCGGAAGATCGCAGGTTCAAATCCCAGCACCATCAAGCTGCCATTAGTGGGCCCTTGAGCAAGGCCCTTAACCCTCAATTGCTCAGTTTTTGTAAGTCACTCTGGATAAGGGCGTCTGCCACAAATGTAAATATATATATATATATATATATATATATATATATATATATATATATATATATATATATATATATATATATATATATATATATATATATATATCAGGAACAGTTTTGGCCCTTCAGGTCATGGAAGGAAATTCAGGAACAGCGTTGGTCCTCCAGGTCCTGGATGTTTGTTTGTTTGTTGTTTGTTTGTATTTAACATTCACATTACAAACATTCATTTTGTACAAATTATTCAAGGTCCTGGAAGGACATTTACAAACAGTGTTGGACCTACAGGTCCAGGAAGGAAATTCACAAACAGTATTGGTCCTACAGGTCCTGGAAGGACATTTACAAACAGTGTTGGACCTTCATGTCCTGGAAGGAAATTCAGGAACTTTATTGGTCCTACAGGTCCTGGAAGGAAATTCACAAACAGTGTTGATCCTACAGGTCCTGGAAGGAAATTCAGGAACAGTGTTGGTCCTACAGGTCCTGGAAGGAAATTCACAAACAGTGTTGATCCTACAGGTCCTGGAAGGAAATTCACAAACAGTGTTGGTCCTACAGGTCCTGGAAGGAAATTCACAAACAGCGTTGGTCCTACAGGTCCTGGAAGGAAATTCCAGGTCCTGTAAGGAAATTCACAAACAGTGTTGGTCCTACAGGTCCTGGAAGGAAATTCAGGAAATGTTGGTCCTACAGGTCCTGGAAGGAATTTCAGGAACAGTGTTGGTCCTACAGGTCCTGGAAGGAAATTTCAGGAACAGTGTTGGTCCTACAGGTCCTGGAAGGAAATTCCAGGTCCTGTAAGGAAATTCAGGAACAAGTGTTGGTCCTACAGGTCCTGGAAGGAAATTCAGGAACAATGTTGGTCCTACAGGTCCTGGAAGAAAATTCAGGAACAATGTTGGCCCTACAGGTCCTGGAAAGAAATTCAGGAACAATGTTGGTCCTACAGGTCCTGTAAGGAAATTCCAGGTCCTGTAAGGAAATTCACAAACAGTGTTGGTCCTACAGGTCCTGGAAGGAAATTCAGGAAAAGTTTTGGTCCTACAGGTCCTGGAAGTAAATTCATGAACAACCGTTAAAAATGGTTCAGGGTTAAAGTTGGCCCTTGAGCAAGGCCCTTAACCTTTCAGTTGTATGTCTCTCTGGACATCTGCCGTATGGCATAAATGTAAACAATTTTCCATTCAAACGAATATGTTGTAAACACAAATACAGGAGCCAGACTGAATATCTTATGCTTTGAGTAAACTTAAATTAGACTTACTGGGCATTTCCAAAAGCTATCGAGACCCCGAGGACCAAATATCACGGAATATCGATTTTCCAGCGAGAAGCATTTTAGGAATTTCTTACGGGAAAAAAAAAAACGCTGACAATGCATTTGTAATGAAATCCCGATGAAACAATCAACTTTCCCTCGACATTCAATACGGCTACAAATAATCTCCAATAACGCAACCTTAACACGTCCGTGTGTGTGTGTGGTCTCTTCTGGTTCAACTTGGAAAGACCTGAGCACCAGGGATATCATTTTAAAGAGTGCTTGGTCCCATTTAGAGCATCGATATGCACATAATAAAATAAAATTGAATAAAATAAAAAATAAAATAAAAACATACATATATTTATTCGTTTAACTCTATATATTTGTGTGTATTTATGTATATGTATTCATTCATCTTCATATCCGATTTTCCCTCGGGTCACGGGGAGTCTGTGCCTATCCCAGGCGTCTATGGGCATTAAGGCAGGATACACCCTGGATGGAATGCCAACCCATCACACACACACACACATTCATACACAAGGGACACGGTGCTAATCAACCTACCGTGTATGTTTTTGGACCGGAGGAGGAAACCAGAGAACCCGGAGAAAAACCCCCTGAAACACGGGGAGAACATGTATATGTATATCTATATATATTCGCATAAACAAATCATCCGTTTCACCGTATCATGTGTAGTTTCAACGTCTTTTTTTAATCTTTGCGAAAAAGGTCACCTTTAATCGTGTAAAAGACTTTAACATTATATAGATTGCTACATTGGGACCAGTTCCAGGCTTTTCCATACATTCGGCTGGATGTTTTCCTTTGCACTGATTGTACTTATTTTTAAACCCTGGTCCCTGGAAAGCCATGTGTGGAAACCAGAAAAAAAAAACGTTATACACCATGGATTTTCATTTTCATCCCTTTTAAGTCCATGTTAAAAGGAGCTGTCTACTGCAACAATGCAGGGAGGATTAGTAAATGTTTCTCTCTCTCACGCACACACACACACACACACACACACACACACACACACACACACACACACACACACACACACACATTCCATTTAATCACGGTTGGTTCCTAAACAGAACGACAAAACGAGTCTAGAACGTCTAATGAGCCAACACACAAAATTTTCATTTGCACACTAATTGACTCTATGAATCACCAGTGAGGTAAATTACATTCGCACTTAATAACTTCCAGAGACACACACACACACACACACACACACACACACACACACACACACATGTTTTCCCAGAACTCTTTTTTCCCCCGTATTTTTTCCCCCAGCACTTTCCGTTTCTAAAGCAAAAAAAAAAAAGACGTCAATGAACGATACTGATTTGTGACTCGCCACGCAACAACAACAACAACAACAACAACACCACCACCGAAAAGCCTAACACTGATTGTTATCCAGTTCCTTCTGAACCTGTATCCTCCGAGCCGAAGAAGGATTTCCTAAAATGTGGCATTCTGCGGCGTTCCACTCCCGAGATCACCGGAGAGGGAAGGCATAAACGCGCTAACGTAAATAGCTAATCAGATCGAGAGTAAACCAATCAAGGGCTTTCTCCTAGTGTACACACGGCCGACGATTAGCGGCTGGATTTTCTTCCGAGCTGTTTTTTTTTTTTCTCTCTCTCTCTCTCTCTCTCTCTCTCTCTCTCTTTCTCTTCTCTCTCTCTCTCTTTTGTGGCGAATCAAGGCGCTTCACGCAGCGTGCCACGGACAATTAGCAGCTTGTTTCACTTAAACCAACTCCAAAACCCATTCTGGAACAAGCGACTGTCAACAAGCCGGAAAGCTCCAGCGCGCTCCCTCAGGTGCATTTAAGGCTTGCTTACATTGGTTGCCGTAGCCGGTGATTTGGCGAAAGGTGATGCGTATGTGTACTAGCAAACCGTCCAAGTGTGTCAGTCAAAACAGTCGCTACGGCTCGGGCTATGCGGTCCAGATCGCGGAGCTCGTGAACGCGGCAGGAGATGGAATACAGATGCACCGCTACTGCTCAGGGTTCAGTTTTACATCGGGAATAAAAAAAGAAAAGAAAAAGAAAAGGGGGGGGGGTGCATATAAGTCTTTCTTTTTCCTATAATAAGGGAATCAATCCTGGCTGTATGGAATATTCAATGCTATTGAATTAGCAAAATGCGCCGAACCCTCATGGCGATCGTTTTTTGGCTATTGAATAAATAATAATAATCATAAGGGGCACGGTGGTTTAGTGGTTAGCACGTTCGCCTCACACCGCCAGGGTCCGGGTTCGATTCCCGTCTCGGCCATGTGTGTGTGGAGTTTTACATGTTCTCCCCGTGCCTCAGGGGTTTTTTCTCCAGGTTCTCCGGTTTCCTCCTCCGGTCCAAAAACATGCACGGTAGGTTGATTAGGACCGTGTCCCTTGTGTATGAATGTGTGTGTGTGTGTGTGTGATGGGTTGGCATTCCATCCAGGGTGTATCCTGCCTTAATGCCCATAGACGCCTGAGATAGGCACAGACTCCCCGTGACCCGAGGGAAGATCGGATATGAAGGGTCGGGGTTCGATTCCCGTCTCGGCCATGTGTGTGTGGAGTTTGTGCATGTTCTCCCCATGCCTCAGGGGGTTTTTCTCCGGGTTCTCCGGTTTCCTCCCGGTCCAAAAACATGCACGGTAGGATGATTGGCACCTTGGAAAATTGTCCCTAGTGTATGAATGTGTGTGTGTGAATGTGTGTGTGTGTGTGTGTGTGTGTAATGTGCGATGGGTTGGCATTCCATCCAGGGTGTATCCTGCCTTAATGCCCATAGACGCCTGAGATAGACACAGACTCCCCGTGACCCGAGGGAAGAAGATGAATGAAGATGAAGACCATCAGTAATAAGGTGGAATGTGAGGGAAGCCATAAGGGAGCCAATGACGTAATGCCTCCAAAACTGGAGAAATGCACTCATTAGACCTGGTCTTAGTCATAGTTCTGGACAACCTGTAAACAACAACAAACAAATCATTGCCGAATTTTGATGGGTGAAAAAAATACATTTCATCAATTGAAATAAAGATAGGGGGCGGAGTCTCGCGATGTTTTTCAGATGAAATAAATTGCCTTTTTGACTCTGGACATATTAAATATGTATTAAAAATCACCACCATTTTTTTCCAGCGAGAATTATTCATTCATTCATTCATTCATTCATTCATCTACCGCTTTATCCGATCTTCACTCGGGTCACGGGGAGTCTGTGCCTATCTCAGGCGTCTATGGGCATTAAGGCAGGATACACCCTGGATGGAATGCCAACCCATCGCAGGACACACACACACACACACACACACACATTCATACACTAGGGATAATTTTACAAGGTGCCAATCAACCTACCGTGCATGTTTTTGGACCGGGGGAGGAAACCGGAGAACCCGGAGAAAAACCCTCCTGAGGCACGTGGAGAACATGAAAACTCCACATACACATAAACGGGAATCGAACCCGGACCCTGGCGGTGTGAGGCTAACGTGCTAACCACTAAACCACCATGCCCCTCAGCGAGAATGAAATCTTAATTAAAACAGAACCTACTAAACGTAACGTTCGTTAACCGGGTTTGATGTTGATGATAACGATATGCATTACCGATAGAATAGAACAGAATCACCTTTATTTGTCACATATACATTACAGCACAGTGAAATTCTTTTCTTCGCATATCCCAGCTTGTTGTTTGGTAGCTGGGGTCAGAGCGCAGGGTACAGCCATGATACGGCGCCCCCTGGAGCACAGAGGGTTAAGGGTCTTGGTCAAAGACCCAAAGGCAGCAGCCATCCTGGGGCTCGAACCCAGGGCATTAAACCACTGAGCTCCACTCCCTCCCCTATATCTTATCACAAATTAATTTTCAAGAAGTTTGCATTATCACCAGGTTTTTGGATCTCAATAAAAGCTGAAGAATAATGTTCATACTAAAAAGCAATGGACCCAACATTGAGACTTGTGGGACACCGAAGTGAACTAAACCTTAATCCTGGTCAAGTGTACGCACGGAATGGTAGGAAAAGGCGGCGAATTTGGTGGTGGATATTTCCGATATTCCCTTCCGACGTGGAGATTGCAGTCACGATGAATTTCTGATGATAACGCGGTTTAAAAGGAGCCGGAGCGGGGGTTTGCCTGGCTTGACGGCGAGGCTTAAAACGTGACACGAGAACTATTTTGGCATCTGTAGACAAATTGCGGTCACCAGTTTCGGAGCAGGATTTGGCTACACACACACACACACACACACACACATACACACACACCTGCGCAATCTTTATCCCGACCTCAAGTCCAGGCCCTGAAACGTACCTGCAGAAAAATAAACATGTTCACTCGGCCTTTTATACACTTCAGAGCCCATTTTCCTCGCGTCTGATTATTCATGCATTCGGAGCAGGCCCGTGCTGAGTAAACAGAAAAAAAAACGAAAAAAAAAAAAAAAAAAAAAACCCCAGCGGTTCCACAGCTCGGCTCTTATAGAGCGCGTACGGTTTCACTCCCGGCGGAACGGACGCCAGCCCGCACAGCTGTTTCCTACTAAAATTACACCGAAATTCAATTCAACAACCTAATGTTTCAGACAACCAAATTGCTCGGAGGCTCACCCTCCCTTAGCGAAGAGCGAAACGTTCCACAAAATAAAATGCCGCAGATGAGGAGACCACTAACGCACTCCGTGTGTTTCCATCCATGCTTTGTTTTTCATGCGTACTCGTCACTACACGGGCGTTTTAAAGGCACGAATTACTGTTAGCAAAGGCAAAACTAAACGACAAGCAAAGATTGTCACCTCCCTGCCTTGGAGCGTCTCGCACTGCTCGTCTGCTTCCGCCGTCTCTCAGGAGAAGACGTAAAGATCAGCTCAAGGCTTCAATGAACGACCTCGGGATGTCCCAACGATGGTCGAACGTCCATTAACGACAACAGACGTCTTCCAACAACACCTATGCTAACACCTCTTTCCTCTCACTGTCCAGGAATCCATATAAATAAATAAATAAATAAATAAATAAATAAGGGGCACTTAGTGGTTAGCACGTTCGCCTCACACCGCCAGGGTCCGGGTTTGATTCCCGTCTCGGCCATGTGTGTGTTGAGTTTGTGCATGTTCTCCCCGTGCCTCAGCGGGTTTTTTTTCTCCGGGTTCTCCGGTTTCCTCCCCCGGTCCAAAAACATTCATGTAGGTTGATTGGCACCTTGGAAAATTGTCCCTAGTGTATGAATGTGTGTGTGTGTGTGTGTGTGTGTGTGTGTGTGTGTGTGATGGGTTGGCATTCCATCCAGAGTGTATCCTGCCTTAATACCCATAGACGCCTGAGATAGACACAGACTCCCCGTGACCCAAGGGAAGATCAGATAAAGTGGTAGAAGATGAATGAATAAATAAATAAATAAATAAATAAAAAAAAACTCAACTGTGTCTATGCTTATTGTGTACCTTAAGTTTGTATAAACCCTACATGAATGAATTTATCCTTAGTTGGAGACCTACTTTCTGCCATGGCACAACGCCCCCTGGAGCACAGAGGGTTAAGGGAATTTGCTCCAGGACCCATGGGTGCCAGCTTGGCGATACCGCGGGATTACTCTTGATTTTGGTTGCATTAGATCTTGTGTAAAAAAAGCAATTTTATTACCACAAGTTAACCAACTAATTAACTAACCAACTAACTAATCAACTAACTTACCAATTAACTAACCAACTAATTAACTAACCAAGCAACTAACCAACCAACTAACCAATTAACTAACCAACTAACAAGCCAACTAACTAACCAATTAACTAACCAACTAACAAGCCAACTAACTAACCAATTAACTAACCAACTAACTAACCAATTAACGAGCCAACTAACTGACCAATTAACTAACTAGCCAACTAACTACCTAAGCAACTAACTAAGCAACTAAGTAACCAAGTAACTAACCAACCAACTAACTAAATAACCATCTAACTAACAAACCAACTAACTAACTAGCTAACTATTAAACAACTAACTAACCAACTAACAACCTAACCAAATACCCAACTAACTAACAAACTAACTAGTAACCAACTAACTAACAAACCATCTAACTAACCAACCAATCAACAAGCTAACTAACTAATTAACTAACCAATTGACTAACCAATTAATTAACTAATTAACTAACCAACTAACTAACCAAAAGTTGGTGTAGAAATAACCGAACAATCTAAACTTTCCCTTTTGGTGTGGCTTCAGCGGTAATAAATGAGATTGCTAAAGCACACCATAACTATTAAAGCCTCCCGTATTTATTTTCTCTGGTGTTGCCGCCCCCTGCTGGACTGGAGCTCCATTACGACTGCATTAAAACTAAAAAAATAAGAAAACCTTTCTTTTGTCCAGTCTCTCTCCAACAAGCTGTGAACTATTCCCAACGTCCACGTCTGATTTCCCAAGCTCTCTAAAGGACATACCGAAGGAAACCGCTAAAACATCTGGAGACGAATGTTAATTACCCAACTATGTGAATATGCTGACTCAAGGCACGGCTGCTTAACAGACCAGAGGATCATGTTCGAGTATTAGGGTTAAATCTGCTGGCTTGTTTTAGACGAGTGGCTCGTTTCATTCTTCTGAAACACTCGCATCTTGTCAGGGTTGCCATGTCCACAAAAAAAACCCTTCTTCTAGCGTTTTATCCGATCTTCCCTCGGGTCACGGGGAGTCTGTGCCTATCTCAGGCGTCTATGGGCATTAAGGCAGGATACACCCTGGATGAATGCCAACCCATCGCAGGACACACACACACACACACATTCATACACTAGGGATAATTTTCCAAGGTGTCAATCAACCTACCGTGCATGTTTTTAGACCGGGAGGAAACCGGAGAACCCAGAGAAAAACCCCCTGAGGCACGGGGAGAACATGTACAAACTCCACACACACAAGGCGGAGACGGAAATCGAACCCGGACCCTGGCGGTGTGAGGCGAACGTGCTAACCGCTAAACCCACCGTGCCCCATAATATTGGATATTTTGTATATTAATTCTATCAGTAAAATAAAAGAGTCTCCAGTTTCCACACTTTGTCCCCGACAGTACGTTTTTTTTACATTTTATTCTATTACAGTGTTTTATTCCTTCACTACTATATATTTATCTTTTAAATCACCCTACTATTTTTGCCCGTTGAGCTCCCAGACCTGAACTAACCAGCACGGGAGGTTTTTCTTGGACTCGTTTGCTCATGTCCATTGGTCTGGGATTGTAGCGCAGACCCCGGCAACCTGGACTGTAATATCTGACTAATCCCCTTGCATTCTGGTCTGTCTCGAAAAGCAATACTTTACAGCCTTTAACTGTAAAAGAAATTCCAGAAAGCCCCCCCCCCCCCCCCCCCCCCCCCCCCCCCCCCCCCCTTCCCCCCTATTTACTGGAGCAGTGATGATGCGTTTAATTCTTCGAGCTTTCCACAAAACACATCCAAGTTATTTATAGAGACGCTTGTTTTCGGGCTAAATTCAATTGAAGTCGGTGACGTTCATTCATTTCATTCATTCATTCATCTTCTACCGCTATTATATATCCGATCTTCCCTCGGGTCACAGGGAGCCTGTGTCTATCTCAGGCGTCTATGGCAGGGGTCACCAACGTGGTGCCCGTGGGCACCAGGTAGCCCCCAAGGAGCACATGAGTAGCTCTCAGGCTTGCTATAAAAAGTGCACAACTCATCAGTGAGATGCGTCTATAATGTAAAATGTAGTTAATTCGTTGTTGATAGTCACTGTCAAGTGTATTTACATAGATAAATGAGTATCATTAATAATAATAATAATAATAATAATATATAACTAAAGGTAAATTTGTTATTTCAGAGGAGTATTTCAAACTGGTAGCCCTTTATATGACTCGGTGTCCATGTAGTAGCTCTCAGTTACAAAAAGGTTGGTGATCCCTGGTCTATGGGCATTAAGGCAGGATACACCCTGGATGGAATGCCAACCCATCACACACATTCATACACTAGGGACAATTTTCCAAGGTGCCAATCAAAAGCTACCGTGACATGTTTTTGGACCAGGGAGGAGGGAGGAAACCGGAGAACCCGGAGAAAAACCCCATGAGGCACGGGGAGAACATGCACAAACTCCACACACACACACACATGGCCGAGACGGGAATCGAACCCGGACCCTGGCGGTGTGAGACAGGGTTTGGGAACTCTTTTGTCTTTTCGTTTTGACCCGTGGACTTGGGAACGGTTATTTTGGGAGCCCTAATGATGACGCTGAAAGGGTTTTTGATTGGCAGGGTGTGGGAGCCACGCTTAGACAACACGTCCTTGTTGTTCTTGTCGAATGAATAAAAACAGTGCTGTAACATGTCGAAGGTGCGATGGCCTGGAAGCAGTGATGAACAAAATAAGATTACT